>JAECXW010000460.1:0-117417 GCA_018153365.1 Drosophila fuyamai | reverse complement strand
ATTACGCAAATAGTTTGAGTTCGTTGCCGTATTAATTTGATTTAAAGTTCAAGGCTTTACCGCACATAATCAGTCAATTCCCTGAATATTCACAATACCAGAATCGAGTTACTAGAGGAAGGGCTTATCCTATGTTTTGGGGTGAACTGGAACATTTCCCCGCCCACCCTGTTCAGGATTTGTCCTGGTGTCTCTAATTGCCACATGAGAGAGCAACAGGATATTTACATGTAAATCAACCTGGCAACGCACTTCAAGGCAATACCGAGATGGGGAAAAAGTTCAATCATGTAAATGGTTCGTCAACCAAATTGGGGCGGCGAAGGTAAATCACAACACATGCAAGAAAATTTGGGTTGGGAATTTCAGACCATCTAAATAACTACGTTTGTCCTTGACCTCGGTTGGAGGACATATGTCAACTGACTTACAGAACACGTGCGATTTCAGACTGGACGAAACTTCGAAAGAAATGTGAAAACCTGATTTGTATTAAAGGTGAATGAGAAAGCTTGTCTGCATTGCTATTTGGAAATGAATTATTTATAACGCGTTGACCTTTCCTAATGACGTACGTCTGTAATACAGTCATATCTGCTTTCTAAGTATATATAGGGTAAGACTAATGTTCAAAAGCAAAATAGAACTGAAATTCATTAAAATTCAACCTTAATTATAAGTTCTTAAAAACAAGAAAAGGTTAGTAGTTAAAGATAGGATCCCAGAAATTGATCAGATATATTGTTTGATAATATTTAACATCAACCATATTTTTATTTTGAGAACGATGTTTTCGATATTATAATTATTCTGCTGTACTTAGATACTTAGATGTGGTCGAAGATGTTGATAATTGGCATCGTAAGTGCTTTATACTATTTATATTTCTAATGACAAGGTAATTCCTTGTCGATCTCGATTTGCTGCAAGAATCAAATCAGTTGTCCAGCCAAAGGTCGAAACAAATCCCCATCGAAATTGATGTCAATTTGGTGTATGTCTATTTGTGCGTTTATATTTGTGTATGGATATTTACACAAATATAAGCTTATAGGTTGAGTTCGGGTTTCGTCATTGTGTGTGCTTAGTCACATATATTTTTGAATATTTTATGACGCAACCGGGCGCGTTGTCATTGCTGTTTAGCCCTCGTCACCAACTTCCTAACCCCTTTGTTTCCAACCCTAACCCAATAAGTTTAGGGCACTTTGTTGTAGAAAATAAAAGTTTAGCTTTTCACACGTGCGCCAGCAACCTCCTTTTTTTGCTGCGTCCCAGCTGTCAACTCTTTACACAAATTATTAAAACATTTTCCCACGAGTGTCAACACTTTCGGCGGTCGTCATTCGGCCGCCAGGGAGTCGCCAGATAGATAAGGGGCGTGGTAAGTTTGGGGCGGTGGGACTGAGACTGCCACCGGCGGAACCGCAATGAGACCTCTTTAATATTTAAGGCGAGTTGAAAAATGCAGAAGACAAAGGGATCAGCTTCGCGCTGGGCCTGGGAAAGTTCAACCGTTTCGCGGTTAAGTGTGACAATATTTTACGGCGAGTGTTAAGGGTGCTCCCGGGGTGGCCAAATCTCTTCCGCCGATGGGATGAATATAACCCGACGACGCCAGCCGGATTAGCCGGGAAGAGTGTAATAAAAGTTAAAGACTCCCCAAAAACGGGCAGTGTGTGTGCCAGTTCGTGTGTATTTAGGTCGCTCCTGGGGCAGACGGCTTCATTAAGATAAACCAATAGCTGCTAAATTGTTAACATTAGGCATACATAATGAATTACGGCACGGGGCCTGAAAATTTAAGTGAGCTACCCACGAAGAGGAGCTCCTGGCTGCGAGTACAAGGACCGGTTATCTATGAGCTCCTGCGCGGCGCTGGGCGGGATCCTTGTCTGCTGTTTAGTCATTCGTTTCGCTTGTTAACAATTTCTTTGAACCAGACAGGCGACAGCAGAGAAGACTTAGGCATTTCACTCAGCTGCACCTTTTCGCCTGTCCCCGGCGAAGGTTGAGTGGGGATGACTGGCAGCTTCGCACTGCCATCGCAGCTTAGGTATTCATAATTTAATGCCAACTTACACGACACTTGGCGTCATTTCGCATCGTTTAGCTCAATTTTCGAAGCGCTTGCACAAACAGGTTTTTAATGAATTTGTCTCGCTTTATCAGGGCCTAAATGCCAGGTCGATTGTCGGGTTTTCTCCCTATCCGCATACCTTTGTGAATGCCAATTTAAGCTTTAACTTATCGTGTTTAATATTAAAATGGTTACATTTTCAGATAAAGTCTTACAATAAATAGGTAAAAACAAAATAGGGAGTTTTGGAATTTTGACTGTTTTCAAATATTTAACAAATTGATAAGCAAATGTAATTTGTAAAGCAGTAATAAAATTATGAAGTTAAAAAACTATTTTCGCTTTAATATAAATTCTCAATTAAAATATTTTTATTTAAGAGTAAATACGGTATTTAAAGAATAATAAAACATTTTTGAAATGTTCTACTGCTGTGATGCAAAAAGTGAAAAAATAGAAGAAAAAGTAAAATTCAGGCAAAAAAACTATTAAAAGGTGAAAAGAATCTTGTGCTGCAAAAGGCAAGCCTCAGGATGTAAGCGGAAGTGAAAAAGGGTGTCAGCATGGTTTCATTCCCATTTCTTGCGGTGTAAGTGTCTTGGTCTTCGTCTTGTTTAGTTGTCGCATGTTCATTTGCAGTTTTCGGTTTCCCTTGTCTAAGCCGCCTTCAACTTTGCCTCCTTGTGGCCTCCAGAGGTCATGTGCTGCGGACCCTGCCCCCCCTTTTCGCTTTCACTTTGTCGCCGCTTAGACAATTTGTGGGGTATGGCCTCGGGCGCCCGCTTTTCCTCCGCTTTTCCCCGCCTCTGCCCGCCCACCTTCCGTTGCTCCTTTGGCCAGGCGCTCTTCTGTTTTGTTGCCTGACTTTTTACATAATTTTGTCGCTTGGCTGGCTTTGTCCTCCTTTCGGCTGCTGGCCTCCCCATCCCCCATCCCCTCTCCGACATCCCCGCCCACTTGCCCGGCCCCAAGACCCACTGTCATCCTGTTTGTGTTATCCTATGTGTTATTTTCATTGTTGTTGGCGGCATTCTGTGAATTCGTTGTGGCCATTTCAGCTTGTAATTCACTTAAAACCGCACACAATGACAAAATGTAGCATTTGTTTCTGCCTCAACATCGCTGCGAGCCAAGAACAGAGGCTTTAAATTATGTTATTAAATTTGTTTACCAAGGAATTTGCAGACCCCCGCCCACCAAGAGTTAAGTTTGATAAAGTTGCCGTCTTCTGAAGGAACTTGTCCCCGGCATAGTTCTATCCCATTTTAATTAAAGCCAAGTTTGCAGTAAGTCCCGTACCTAATCGAATTGCTAAGTTGCAGAGTGGGCTGGCTTGTCGGCTGCCACGCCCCCTGCCGAGACGATAATACCTTGATCCACCCTCAAATCCCGAGCACGCGTTCCGGTGGCGATGATTTCGCTTGATTGCTTGATTGTTCGCAATTTGCCTCGGTTCCTCGCGACTAAGTGCTCCTAAAAACTTGAAACGCGACTTGGCTGGAGTGGAAAATAACATGGAAACTCTCGGCTCGGTTGAACTTTAATTGGCGGGCCCACGAGCCCGAAAAATGTCTCATTTTTGCGCGACATGAAAGCGTCACATTATTTAATAAAAACTTGCTCCTCCTGCCTGGGGAACAATGCCCGTTCGCAGAATGGAGAATGGCTCGGCAACGAGGCTCGAGGCGCTATTAAATATTGACGCGCCACACAAAGATGGCTAAATGCCACAAAAGAACTCATAATGGCGACTTTGTGCCACTCTAATGCCATTTTATGTGCTTTATTAAGGCCAAGAAGTGCGGAGGACGTGGAAGTGTCCGGGAGACATTCATTTAAGGCGATTCCCCAAGTTGAACAACATCAAACGCAAATTTGTGTCAGGTGAAGCATTAAAATTACCAATTACCGCACAATACAAACTCATTTTCCCACAAAGACGGCATTAACTACGGCCAAAATACGGCACTACACGGGGCTTAGGAAATCTCAATTAGGATTAAGCAAACTAGTTATTTCAATTATGCGGAGTCGATTGGGGAAAGTCGACTTAATCAAACTCAAGTAGAGAGTATTTAACAGCAAGATTCCACGCAGAAGCAAAATAGGCATTAGTTACTATCCAACAATGATTTTAATTTGTTAAGTAGACGCACAAGTATATAAAAATTCTATAATATATAATATATATTTTTTAAGAAATCTATTATTATAGGATTTAGGTGTTTGTTCGGTTACTCGTAGTGCTCTTTACGTCGGACGAAAAGGTGAATTTCCCCAAATCTTTTATATATTCGTATCTAAAGCTATAAAACATAAGAAAACCCATCCCCACAGAGAGACCAAAAAGCATCGGGAAAAGCCAACTTTATGGCTCACTCTAACCCCAACTCCCCGCTTCTCCCCAGCACCTCAACCCCACGGAAAGTTTTCCGGCGACCCCAGCATCCTGGAACGGAGCTATAGATACGGACGTATGGACATTATGGTGCGTACGGTCAATTTATTACGTTCGCGCTTTAGCTGCTCATGCATGGCTGCACATTAAAAAGCAGATTTAATTAACTTTGGCCAAACTTTTATTAATATTGAACGCGGCTATGGTGGGAGGGCCCAGCTGACGGAACCCCACCATTCGACACCCGATGGGAAAGGGCGTTAAATGCGCTAAGCAAGTTTAAGCCGTAATAATAAAAAGTAGCGCACAAGAAAATAAATAAATAAAAGACATACCATCAGCACGCATTACGTACACAATTTACTTTATTGCATAAACTGATTATAGTTTTAATGCCTCACAGGGCGAGTCTGGGAAAAACTCGGGACGCGGGCTGGGAAAAAGGGCGGTGTAGGGGCGAAGGCGTTCGACATTCAGGCTGGCGGGCAGGAAAACTTTAATATCCTGACGTTATTATCATTGTTAAACTGTGAATGGCATAATAAACGAACAGGGTAACCGCAGCGAGTCGCGCACAACGCGCATTCCCAAGTTTCTTCAAGTACAATGGTCTGTAAGAGCGAAAAGTGGAGAAAATTCTGAGGAAAATTAAATAATGTCGTGGGCTTTTTCTGAAGACTGCATATTTTAAGTTAAGGCACTTAAACTGAAAGCACGATCTGTGTGGGCATTAAATTTAACGTACTAAAATAGGAAACTCTTCAAGGCCTATAAAAAATTGTATTTTAAAGTGTTAAAATATGTGAGGTATTCTAAACATGTAAAATCATGGTAGGTAATGTGGCGATAAGAAAAAAAAGAATACAAATATTTTCGTTGTTTTAATTCTATTGTCCAAACATCTTTTATATCTTGCCAAAAAATCGATCTACACAATTGGCTTTTCCTAATTGGTACTTTTGGCAAAAAGTCGTAACTTTAGATATAGTTCGTAAGTCTCGACGAAATTTAAAACTTTCAGTTTCAATATTAAGCAGTGTCTCCTCTTCCATTGCAGTAAAAGTTGAATTGCTCGAGCTTTTATAGTTAAGTTATAGTTAGGTTTCATAAATTAAGATTCAATTATACACAAAATATAAATATATGTTTGTTAACCAACTTCTGATAGTCTCGAACCGTCGATAGGCCCCTCATTTGCCTTTTAAGAAATCAATGTGTATTTGTGGAATATTCCACAGTGTGCTAAGTGTGCAAAATGTTGTGTTTACCGTCAAAGTCCCGCTGAAGTGCACCAGCTCTGGGCCAAAAGACAATATGTTTGTTATCGACGTGCGGCTTGAAGTTATGGCCGCGTAATAATCTATTGAGATGCGTTTTATTGCGCACACGCCGCGTACGCCAGCCAAAGCCCTCTGCTGCGGAGTCGTAAGCACTTCCATGGCCCTGAGCTGCACTTAAGAGTCGTCTGCAATGCATTAAGACCCCTATGGCTTCGCTTGATGGCGATAAGATTTGGGGTTGGAGAAGGCGAAGCGAATGGATGGAAAACTGTTGCTAATTTCGAACTGCAGACGGATTGTAAAGTCTGAGCCGGCAGCAGTGCACTGCAGTGGGGGCAACTTTCGGCCACAATTCCTTCAGCATTGATTTCGCTTCGCAGCTCATTTCGTTCAGCCAACATGGGACGGCCACTAATTAGTCGTTAATGATGCATTTCAGATTGCATGTCTCGATTATTTCGTTTCACTTCGTTTGGCTTGGGTTACCCGCACACGGACCCACGAGCACGCACATACTTTCCGGAGTTAATCTTGTATCTGGAATCCCGGCAGACACGCAATATTGAAGCCCTGCGGAAAGTCAACAGAAAGCGGCGGATAAAAAATCTTCTTCTCACGCCATGAGTCGCAGATTTCCTTCCGTGATTCCTTTATCCCTATTTACCTGTAAGGAGATAACAGCACGGGGAACAGGGGTAAAAAATTTGTTCCTGGCATTTCAATTTGCTTTGCATATAATTATTATTGTATTACGCATACGCCCCATGGGCTACGCACTCACTCCCACACAAGGAATTACTCTGGCGTGCATGACACAACTTTCCCAACTCCATCCAACGGATTTCCGTGTGAGTACAAGGGAAAATTTGCATAAATCCAGAAAAAATATTTGCATTGCTCAACTTCCTGCTCCCCATTTTTCAGCAGCGTTTAAGCCATTAATTTGCATTCATGAAATATTGCCCGATCGTGATTTTAATTTTTAACCAAAATTTTACATCTCCAATCATCCAGTAGAGCGGCAGAAATTTTCCTTAGAGTTTTCGGCTGCTCTGCGTTTGCATTGTTTAAGCCATAAGCTGATTGAAAACCCTTCGCGTTTCGTTCAAGTGGCTCGTGTGATTCTCATCGATGTGCGGGCTTAAAATTTAAAAAAATGAAATATATCAGTGGAAAAGCTCATCAGTTCGTGGAAAATTTATAACGCATCATATCTGATTATTCACCGAATTCCCGCCTGACCGAGGAAATTGACATCTGGACTTGGCTGTCATTAATTTGCTTCGTTAATGTGAAAGCAAACAAAGTGAAAATGGCGCGGAGTCATTATTTTACATAGTAATTAAAATTATGCCACTCCATACACAAGTGTTCTCGATAATGCTTATGCAGGACTCAATTTGTTGTTACATAATTACAAGAAATAACACCGCGGGTCATTATGAGTGCAAACAAAGGGCACAATTAAAATCATTAATGCTGCCACAAAAAGTACAAAGTCAATGGGCATTGCACTAAAATCACTTCCACTAATTAAAGTAGCCCCATGGCTTCTTCCGGTATTATCCCAAAGATATTAAACTTTGAAATTCCGCCCTCATCCTATTTAGAAGTTACAGACGTATGTGTTTCGTTATCTTTTACCAGAATCTACGCACCTGTCCGTAAACTCATTCGTTGCTCAGTGAACACCGAGCTAATTGATTTTAACAAATTCAATTCGTGTTTAATTAAATTAAAATTTTGATTTTATCACAACTCTGCCCTTCAGCATATGTTTGTACCCGGGGGGCTGTGGCCGGCCTTAAATGGAAATTTAAATGGAAATTCAGCGCAGACGGAAGTGAAACGGTGGGCTGTGCAATTACCCCTCCTAATTAATGATCTGCTTGGCCGCAAGTACGTGCTTGATAAAAATGTGTGTGTAGCTAACACATTAATTAAAGTTTCATAAGAGCCGAAAAGAAGGCGAAACAAGGACGGCTATTTAAATATTTATTCCACTCATTTGTATTGTGGAAGAGACCCAAGACCTGGAGACAGAAATTACCTTTGGCACACAAATTGCATTTGCGTGTCAACCGCAGTGCGTCAAAATGGGCGGGAATGTCCTGGGGCGGCCTTGTGTCTGGGTGTGTGTATGTGTGTGTGTGCGGGTGTGGGTGTGAGTGTGTTCTGAGACATGCGAAGCGTGCGTAAGTCGGCAACATGTAAACGCGTATTAATTAAGCCAAAACAAAGCGCCGCCGCTCAAGAACCAGACGAACTGCGAAGACGACGACGACGACGACGAGGACAGTAAAAGGAGGGCACGTGGGCGGTGGCTTTGGCAGGGGGCGTGGCTAGTCAAGAGCTTTGTTCAGTTCCATTTCCCCTGTCAGGACCTCAATGTCCGTAGAAAATGGAAATGTCCTTATAATATGCCAGACGTGGTACATTTAATTCTTTTTGTGTGTGCGGCTTTCTTTGACTGATTCTTTTGATTCCTTTATACATTTTAATTACATCCATCTCACATATTACACGCACATCTCGCCCTGTAGCTAGCAGGCGTTTTATTTAAATAGTCCCTTAATGAACCGGGCATCCAACCCCTGTTTTACCCCCATCTGGGCAGGTGAATAGCCCTCGAAGTTGTCAGACTGGGTGGCGACACCTTTCCGACATTGTCACACCTGTCAGCGGCAGTCGGTCCAAGCTGCCACAATTGTCAATCGCCGCTTTAAACGGCGGTTTAAGACAAAATCCATCATCAGAACACTCAAAAAAATATTATTTCATTATATTATTAATTAATTATTTCAATTTATTTCACTGGGCATCTGTGTAACTGCGCAAAAACCAGTCTTCGAATTTATTAATTTTAAACAAAGAACGAAATTCGCATATATAATTATACCCGTTACTCGTAGAGTAAAAGGATATATTGTATTCGTGCAAAAGTATGTAACAGGTAGAAGGAAGCGTTTCCGACCCTATAAAGTATATATATTCTTGTTCAGGATCACTAGCCGAGTCGATCTAGCCATGTCCGTCTGTCCGTCTGTCCTGTCTGTCCGTCTGTCCGTCTGTCTGTCCGTCTGTCTGTCTGTCTGTCCGTATGAACGCTGAGATCTCGGAAACTATAAAAGCTAGAAGATTGGCATTTTGCATGTAGATTTTAGGAGTTCCTACGCAGCGCAAGTTTGTTTCAAAATGGTGCCACGCCCCCTCTGACGCCCACAAGCCACAAGCTGTGGCCACAGTTTTGATGCTATTATGAAATTTTTTTTTAAATGTATTTGTTTCGTCAATACCTATCTATTGGCCAAATAAAAGTTTGCCACGCCCACTCTAACGCCCAAAACCCATTAAACGCTTAGGCCTGGCTAGCGCCTACATTTCCGCCTTTCATGGCGTATACAATAGCGCCATCTAACGGATGACTTTGGAACAGCTGGCCAAGGTGCTCAACAGAGTCAACGTTAATTCTCGATAAGGATTTCTATTAAAGGAAATTGCGATGGCTTCAACTCAGCCAAATTGGAGGTGTTCCTGGGTACCGATTTTAACATAAAAATCGGGTGCTAATTCAAGCGGCGAAAACATACAAGAAGGCATATTTATATTAAGTTGTTTAGCTGAGTAACGGGTATCTAATAGTCAAGGCACTCGACTATAGCGTTCTCTCTTGTTTTGAATTGTCTTCATTGAATTGAACCATTATATTACATTGTAAACCCTTAATATTCCAAATTTATTTTAATAATATAATCAATATATATTTAAAATATTTTAAATAGGTCATAACAATTTTCTGTTTTAAAGTTGGTTTCATAATATTAAAATTTTTGGGAAGACGTTCCTTTATATTTTTATTTCCAGTACACAATATTCGGTTTAGTGCACTTGACAGCGCGTGAATGAGAATGGGCTGTCATGGGGGTTCCAATTCAATTTTCGTGCCCACTTTAATTGCAATTCGTGTTAATTTCGCCGGCAAAACTTGGGTTAACAACCACTTGAGGCGTCCAGCTGCCACTTCATCGGTCATTATGGTCAGCCGTAAACAAATCAGCAAACAAAGTGGCTGCCACCTGCACCCTGCCACCTGCCGCCTTTCGATGGCCACGTCGCCACTTTGCACACCCACTTTTCGCACAAATTGCACGTTGGCGGCCACGAAAAGTTGCGACCCCAAGGAAAAGGAAGCGGAAAGGCCGCCGAGCGAAGAAAGCGAAGGGAAACAAAGGAGAGGGCCAAAAGAAAATCATTCATTATCATGTCACGTCAATCGAAAAACAATCTAATGACTGCACATGATTTCTATCTCAAATAGGTTGGACACGGTGCTGGAAAAGGGGGAAAACAAGCCGGGAAATCGCCCAGTCACATACGCAGCCAGCTCACTCACTCATGCCCACACAAGTGGTTGAAAAGTTTGCGGCCAAACGTTTATTATGCATTAGCCATGCTTAAACGGTTAAATCAACTGTAAATCTCTGTGCCCACAATAAGGTCGTTGGGGGCGGCCTTCGATGGGCGGTCAACTGCACAAGTCAAGTGTGAACTGTGTGTGGATGAGTGTGATTTGATAAATCACTGCGATACTGTGCTCGTGGGTGCGGTGCTTATCGGAAACTAAGATACCATGGTGGGCTTTTCCAGTTGATTAGGGATTAAGTGCTGGCCAGGCTCAGGTTACACTTTCGTCAAGATTTTTACGCCAACATGCCTAGTTTTTTGAATTCAAGCAAAACTATAAACTACCTTCAAAAACTATTGAAACATTAAAGGCTGGTCAAGAAAAATCAAGACTGTCAGTATAAATTATTCAGTTCAGTATATTTTGTTGTATTTTTTGTTTATTATTATTATTAAATCATAATAATGTATGGGTAAGTAAATAAAATGGAAAACTTTTTAGGAGTAGTACGACTACTTGACTCCATATATTTACATACACTAATATAATTTCTCCGCCCACAGCGCTAGACTCACAACGTAAGTAAAGGATTGCGATTTTAATTTTTTTTTAAATGTATTGATGTTATATCCATTAATTAGCGTCAGCCTCATTGAGGATGCGGTGAAGTATATTTATCAGTACCCTCTGCTGCCGATGCCACTGATTGACTATGACTTCATCTACAATCTAGCCTGCTCGAAGCCACGAGATGTGAGCCTTCCGCTGATCCTCGAAGTGGAGAAGGACTTCAAGTCCAAGGACAGTGCTTCTGAGCGGCCAAAGAAAGTACCTCGGCTCTCGTACCATTCGCGATCGAGTTCGATGAGTGAAGAGGAGCCGGAACCGGAGGTGGAGGTCAAATACCGCTGGAACTCTCCCCGCCTGATGATCCTCTGCGAGGATGGGGATATCAACTGCGCCCTGCACTATCTCGTCGAGTCCCTTCATGATCCCTTTGCTTGCAATGCGGTGGCCACTTTGTTTGTGCAGGAATCCCTGCTCGAGGAATTAGTGGATCGCTTGAAGGATCGCTTGGAACCATTGAGCTCGCAGATCTCCGGACATCCGGTCTATGTTAAAACACTGGAAAGATTGGAGCAACTCCAGGCCAAGACTATAGTTGGCAATCCTAAGACGGTTCCGGCGAATGCCAGTCCCATGCTGGTTTTTGACCTGAGCCATCGTTACTTGGGCGAAGGGCCTACCGGGGTCATAACCCTCCACACCTTTCGGACCATGAAGGGAAGCCATTGAGCTGCAGGCCAGGGAACCCCTCAATTTTACCTCCGTGAGCATTTGGAATGAAAAGCTGGGAGCAGCCTACGAATTGGTAGCCCGCCTCACTCCCCTCATCTTCCTGCTCAACTGCTTCTACGTGGATCTGAATAACATTAGTCTGGCCTTTGTATGCAACCTCAACTCCTCAAAGATCGTCGACGGCTACCATTACGAGTCGTTGACCTTTAGGGAAAAGCGCAAGGCCGTCGTCCATCCCGTCGGCACCATTTGGGGAAAGTTGGCCCGCGAGGGAGTCGTCAACCACTGATCCCTCCCTCCCCTCAAGGGCCGCAAAACTTTCGATTGGCAGCTAATTTAAATTACTAGTCATTGATCGGCGGAGCGCTGACTAATTGACTTTCCGGCTGGGCAACTCAATTACCACTTTAATTGCTCAAACAAATAGGCCCATCCTAGGAGCTTCGGTCTGTACTCAACAGGCCTTTTCCCTTCGGATAATCAATGGAAATTGTGAGTGACTTTGTATTGTGAAATTAAAAATTCTTTCTGCGAAGTAATTCACCTAACGTGCCAATAATTTCAAAAATTTACTTTGCCCCATCACCACTTCCCTAATGTCCCCCGCTCCTCGCGAGCGCACAACAAAGGCAACAAAGGAGTTCCGTGTTGGCAACAAAATGTTGAGGCTGCCAGGTGAGTGGGTGGTGGGTGGTGGTTGGGTTGCAGGGTGGTCGGTGGCATTTCGAAAATGCCATAATTACTCCACTTGCTGCCTGCTCAGAAATGTACGATGAGGGGGCGGAGGTAAGGGGGGGTCTGGGCGGTCATATTAGTGGCACATTTCGGCTTGTTGGTTGGCCAAATAATACGGGGACGACTTTGGGCAAACGGTGGGTCGGCAACTTTATAATGTACTTCCGTTTGCTTTCATTCACATGGCAGCGGAATATCAAAATAACACGAGCAGCGCGGAGATCTCGGGCAAGTGGAAAGGCAAATACGGCTCGTACTTTTCACCCAACCCCCAAACCTCACACATATCATGCCAGGAATTGGGCAAATTTAAAAAACCAGCACATGCCATCGCCGGAGAGCAAGGGGAATGGAATGAAAGGGGGGAAATATGCAACGCAGGAAAACAAAACCGTGGAATTTCTGCCCACCAGAGCCCGGACTCCTGGCTATGGACTCCGGCGGACGGGTGAGTCCGGTGGCTAGGGGCAAATAAGATTTGCGTGGAATTCAGCAGAATTCTGCCCGCTACGAAGGCCCTGGTCCGCTGTGGTGTAGTATAGCATGTCGGCAAAGCACGGCCTGCTCACTAAATAAACAAATTCATAAACAAACAAGTGCGAAAAATATGGGACTTTGCTTAGGCCCTCGTTTGATACCCTGATGGAGCCATTCAAATGAATTGTTCAATACTAGAGAAAAAGTTGTGGATCGGGCAAAAATATGAAATATAGCCACAGGCAAGTTTTCTGCTGAATAAGTTTTGTATGCCCATTGCTTCACCAATCCTAAAATGATTATATGCAGACTGAAATTCACGAGACAAGCGCTTTTGAATCTCTGGGCCATGCAACGGCAAAAGTACGAAAAACAATAATACAAATACGAGTTTTTAAAAAATTATCCTACACTTTTTTTTTGTAATATTATGTTAATAAATTCAAATGCCTAATCAAATATTTCTCTATAGAAAATAAAGCTATACTTATTTTCGTAAATAAAAAATAAAAATAGCTTATAAAATTCTTGTTTATCAAAATATATTGAACACCTGACTAAATAAATGGTATCTTTAGTAAAATTCGTTGAAATATTGGATATATGCCTAGCCTTATTTTTCTTCCTAAAAGATTAACATACTTATCACACCTTGTTTTAAGTTCGCACTACCCCATGTAAGGGCACATCGAAAAAACCGAAAAACGGAAAAACCCCAGCGCGAAATGAAGTTTATTTATCCAGCGAATGGGCAAAAATTAGACGCGGCTGCATGCAAATTGGCAATTAGGAAATCCTTTATTTTATGAATTTTTCGCCAGAGCGCCGATTTCATTTTCTTCATGTTGGCTCGTTCGCTTCGGTTGGGTTTGAAATGCAAATAAATGACTCCACCTCCGCCTCCACTTCCATCTCACGGCGTTGAAGCCCCATTTAGGGTTTTATTCGGGTGTGTGGAGCATTCGAGTGGGAGGAGGAGTGGGCAAGGGGTTCCATTTTTCACGCTTTTATTTGGCATTTTATTTTGGTAGCGTATTTAATTTCATTGCAGGTTTGGCCCGGGGTAATTTCGTCCATATGAATGGAAATGAATTCTGTTGAGTGGAAGGTTAACTTCTGCAACTTGTGATGTATACAATTTAAGTGGATTAATATTGACGAATTCTGAATGGTGTTTTTATGGGATTATCTTTGAAAACAGTGGCAATTGGGGTTCCGTCAATTGGGGTAATCAGAGATTTAATGAGTTTCTAAGAGGTTTACTGTGTTTTCTGCTCAAATATCAAAATAAACTTCCCGCAAGTTCTTTTTTTCCGCGTTATTTTTGGCTCCCCCAAAGCAATAACAGACTGGCCAGGATCAAATGCGGATATCTCTTGAAAAATAAATCCGCAAACGATAAATTTCGGCGTGCGGAAAACTCATGAGGTTGGCCTGGATACCGTTCACTCCACTTCAATTCCATTCGATTTTCGTCCGTTGGTAATTGCAAAGGCGAGGGCCGCAAAAAGAAAAATACCTGGGCATGCAGCACAAAACAAAAACAAAACAAAGAAAAGAAAAGCTGAAAAACCCATGGAGAGCAAAGTGGAAATCTCAGTTAAGTTGAAAGATTACATCCTGTGTGGATGGGACGTGGGTTGGAAACCTTAACTAAAAGTCAATTCCCAAATCAGCACAGCCAAATGACTGGGAAAGTAGCTTATTTCAATCGAACGTTTTGCGGGGCTCTGTTTAAATTGTGCAAATCCTTTTATTTTAACGACTTTAAACTTTTCTATTGTCTCCCGGTTTTCCACTTTCCACTTCTCCGCTTGCTCCTTTTTTTGGCCCGATTGTTTGGCATTGTTTCATGCAAGTTTGATTTTCAAATCAACTGCAGGTTGCCTCCACCTTAATCCTGTCCGTTGTTCCCACTTAGTTGTTGTTTCTATTTGGCTGCCGTGCCCGTTCCCGTTGTTATTGTTGTTGTTTCGTCCCATTCAGTTGTCAAAATAAAAACCTGGCAACCTGTTGCTACGGAGGATTACTCGTGCGTTGAATGCCCCCATCTGGGAAAGTCTCAACCTTCTCGACCCGCAGCCCCCATATTCGTATAGAGGAAAAGTTTTCGCTTTGATATTTGATTTCTGCGCTGGCCTGCAATGGCAGAAATCAGCCAAACGGAAAAAGGTTCAAATTACCGCGAGTTTTTAGCCGTTTTCCGTCGCCAACATTTTGGTCCTTCTGTTGTTACTTTTTTTTTCGCTTTCGTGTTGTTTAGTGTTGTGTGCACTTTACTTTTCGGCTTTGACTTTTATGCCATGCTGGTCTAAGTTTCGACCCAATCAGGACCTGCAAGGACTTTAAGCCACTCTGGCGGTGAAGTGGGTGGGGATTGGAAGTTTTGACAAATATGCCGGAAAGTAGAGGCCATTGAGTGAGTTCATACCAATAGGATTAATGCTGGAAAGTCGAAAGGGCACATGGGAAAAAGTCGTGTGTGAAGGCCAAGTGAGGTAAAGCTGGTTGTTTATTTATAGATAAATAAACTAATATAATAATTTTCGGAAAGGAATGTCTTTAAAAATTCTTTAAAAATATTTTCGTACATATATTTGTGTAACATCTTTAAATTATATAAGTTGATTAACTATTCTTTACCTTGATTCTGCTTTAATATGTCTTGAAATTTTATTTAAATCATGCAGAATAAGCTATGCTTTTAACGTTCTCTGTTGATTACATACACAAGTATTCGCTGGTTAATATTTTCCTACAGCAATGTTCTTAAAAACCACCCACCACTTTAACATCCGTTCAATATCGATTTAATTAATTTGAGAAACGTGGGGGCTGATTAAATATTAACGGAATGTCGAAGTGAGTGCCTGCCCCTTTTGAGGGATCGTGCGGTTGGCTGTATCGCCTGACAGCCATTAGGAATATTGATTTCCATATCGCAACATTAACCAACGTCAGAAGGCAACAAAAAGTCGCATTCGCGAGCTGCAAAAAGAGAAAGTACAGACAGGATACCAACACTCGCACACACACACACACACACACAGACACACACGCACACTGCTAAATGCGCTGACGTAATGTGAAAATTATGCGTTGTAATTTGCGCCATCAGAAGGAAACGGAAAGGCGGAAGACGACGCACTCAAACAAACAGGGGGAGGGACAGAAAAAATAAAGGAAAACAAACGCAGAAAAGCACGCAGGATATTCCGAAGAAGTAGATATAGGCGGGCCAACACACACATTTACATATGCTTAGCTGTGTGTGTGTATGCAGATGTGGACATGAAAAATTGGAACACTTTAGCAGTCAAAGCTGATTCACAGTTCCTATCTCCCCTATCTCCCCTGTCCCCCAAAACCTCCAGCCACCATTCCTCTATTGCTGTAGTCCTTGTTGTTTTTTGGCACTTTTTCGCCATCGTCCTCTCCATCTCACTTTTTTGCTTCTGGCCCAAAAGGAAGTTGTAAAAATAAAACATAGCACGTTCACAAGTCCCAAAAGAAAAAACCCGATAGAATGCTACGATTAGATGGGTTCCGACGCAGGAATACCCGCTATATTGAATGATAAAGTAATACTTACTAAGCACATCTGTTGCTTATTCGTTTTTTGTTATTTCGATTGCATGTAAACAAGGGTTTTTTGGTATATACCACGCATAATTCAAGTATTACTCGAATTTTAAATTGAAAGACTCGAAAGAAAATGAGAGTCATTGCTGAGCAATAACATAAAATGAGAACTTCTTAAATATAATAGCAATCCTGTCTGAGGTCCTACAAGCAAAATCGATAATACATTTTGTAAAGGCCAATTGATATGTTAATTATCCTCTCCTTGTTTAAGCAGCCAATAAGATCTAAGATATTTTTTAAAGTTAAGTTAAGAAAATAACTTTGTTAAAAGACTCCGAAAGCAAGTGAGCTTGAAAACTAATAAGTTTTTTTCTGCCAACCGAGATTTGGAAGCTTGGAAAACTAATGCAGCTAGATCGTATTTGGTATCTCGAGCATGTTGCAAACTCCCTGTCCCTCGTAAAACAAAAACATAGGAGGGGCAGCCCCGAGGCGAGGAAAAATAACTACATGGAAATTTGTGGTCGCTGAGGAATGTGGCAGGCGAAACCCAACGGGGGCTGTCGAGGTAGAAGCTCAAATTTGCGGGCACTAAACGTGGCATGTGGCGAACTCAGCATAAGCATCTCAGGATCCCAGCAGCCCAGCACCCCAGCATCCCAACTTCCCTGTGTTCCAGCTCCATCGGTATCCAACCTGCGTGTGTAAATGCTGCGAAATAAATTTGTGTCGCTTGCAGCGTTGGCAGAAAAGAAATGGAAATAAAAATGTGTAACAACGGCAAGAACAAGCAAAGCCTCATAAATGTTTACACCTTGTCTGGGTGGAAATTCAGGCTCGGTTGGGTGGCCTTGGGTGGTGGGTGGTGGGTGGTGGGTGCTGGCCGCACGCACGAAACGTGTCAATGACGCAGGTGGAAGGGGGTGGTGTAGGGTGTGGGTGTAGGGTGGCTTGGGGTGGGGGGTGCGGCGAGTGCCGCTGATAAACGTCGTTCTAATAATGATAATGGCTGACGTTGCATCCTGTTGCACAGTGGAGCGGAAAGGTGCCGACTCCTTGGAAGCTAATGAACTCATGGCGGGGTGTTTTACGACCATAGAAAACTCAGCTTCCTGTCCTGCGCAACTTAGCCCATTATAAGGCGCTAACAGCCAATTTAAAATTTCTAAATTTAAGTTAGTACAATTCACATGGACTACTTCCTTGGTATTTGTCAAAATTTACATATACTTCGAAACTCTTCAAGATTTTTTGGGCAAATCAAATTTATGACTTAATTAAAGCTCTCGGTTTGATAAAAAACTCCCTTATCTTGAAATGTACATACGTGAAATAAAATACACACAAACTACCAGCTTTTTAATCAAATAAATACTGGTCAGTTAAACAGATTAGATTACAAATTAAACACATATTTCAAAGCTTCTCAAAAAATTTATGTTAAGAAAATATTGATATGGATTTGTAAAGGATATTAAAGGTAAATCAAATTTAATGGAATTGGGGTCGATTGTTTCGACATATCCACTGTGCCAAACCTGTTTCTATACAGCTAAATCATCGTTTTATCCTCCCAACTGTGCGTCGTGTTTTTCACAACTTTCTGCTGTTTTATGTTGTGCAAATACAATGGACAGCGAGAGACATTTAAAATTTGCGTCGAGCTGAGTACATAATTTGTTTAATAGTGATTTATTGTCTGGCTGCTGGCGCCTCGCTCTAACAAATGGTAAAAATTTGCAAATTCTTTTTCTTTCTTTTGGGTAGAAAAACTGTGCATTATTCTTTATGCTCCAGATTCATACACTCGGTGTGTGCTATACATTCCTTTCACTTGCCCCTGCTTTTGGTTTTTCCGCTTTTAAATTGGCTCGCTCTTGCCTCGTTTTCCACAACTTTGGCTAATTTTAAAGTTTTTATATTGTTCTCGTTTTTGGTAATGTATCTATTTAACCATAGCATATTTTGCATCTCCTTTATGGCTTTATATATTTAATTAAAATAGTTTTTGCACCCATTTAATGAGCTTATCTAATTTGCAGTTTGCTTCGACAGCTGAATATGTTGCAACTTATTATGAAAGCAAATTGCTGGCGAGGCATGGAATTGCAGTGGAATATGGACCTAATGAGCATGGGTAATTAATGTGAAAATTTAAATGATGCATATTTGCCATAATCAGTACAAAAACGTGGCAAATAAAATTTATGGCTAATCTAAAAACTTTAAACAATTTAACATTTTTTCCTTTTTTATAATGATAGTGAAACAGTAATTTGGATTAAATTTACAACCTCTCATAAAATGTTAGCAAGCCCACTCTTAATGAGGCAACAAAAAATGCTGAACTGGTTCTTGGCTTCTTTACAGGGAAAGCAAATATATAATTAAAGCAAAAACCCACACATTGCGAAATAAAATTTGTTTGGGTGCTGTGTGGGATATGCGCCGCAATTGAAGCGAAGTCAACAGCTTGAAAATGAATATTCGGTATCGCGGTGTCGTATCGTACTGAAAATGAAATTAATATTAAACAATGCGTGACATTTTTTGCAACATAGCTGAGTCAAACGGACGGGCTCGTAGAATATACAGAACCTACAACCGCACCTCGTTAAAATTGTATGCCAAAATGGCAGCATATATGTGTGGCCAAAACAAACAGCCAACAAGGAGCCGTTTCGAAAAAGTTAAACAAGCCAACATGGCACAAACACATACAGTGAAAAAGGAACACAATAAAAAAAAAACAAAAAAGAAGAATGCAAAATCCCCAAAAGAATTAAAAATTCAATTCCCCAAAGGCCTTGGAATAAACTTTGTTTTGGATTTCAATGGAAGAAATTTAACATGGTAAAATATGATGCATATGCGAACCAAAAATTATGCTTCGTGGCTAATTATAACCTTTAAATATAAATATTAATCAATGCCACTTATGCCAAACCGCCCACCGAGCACTAAATGTGTGACAAATGAAATATTTAAATAAATTTCAGACCAACAAACATTTTGACATTTTTCGCACTGACAAAGTGCCGCAAAAAGTTGCAAATTGTGGTTATTGTGGGGACAACACAAAAGCTCCAAAAAGAGTAATAATTTCAAACGAAACGAGCGCCCAACTCGATGACTTGCATTGGGGACTGTGTTAAAGTTTTAAATTCAGAAAAAGTTGTAACCCAACATGAGCGTTCGGAAAAACTTTCGAATCATTATCGTCATGGCGATGGGATGATGATCACAAACCTCGGGGACAGTGGGTGGTCGGCCTTTTTTGCAGCATTTGAAACGGAAGTGATTTCATCAAATATTCATATTAACTAATTGGATTTGATGCCAGTTTGCATATTTTGTGTGTGTCCTTCGCAGCGGATATTGCCCGTCGAGCTCATCAGGCTGCCCTTCCGTTAGGGACAGTCGTAATTTAATACACAATGTTTATTTTAAATTAAAAATGTATTTACCCACATGTCACCGAACGAAAGCCGAGTGTGCTTTCCGGCGGTTTTCTCCCATGGAATCGCTTACCTAAATAGAACAAAAATAAATATATCTAGGTTAATAATAGTGAAAATGGATGGGTATGTGTTTATCCTTTCTAGCACTACTAACCAAAAAATAATAAAGCAAGCTTCTATTGCTGAATATCAAAAAGTCACTTTTAAGGAAGACTCTATTTTTTAATAAATTTGCCGCTGAATCTTTATACATCCACAAATAAAAGATTCATTTAATTATAATTTCCATATAAAGTGCTACTCAGTCGCTTTTAATGGTGAATACAAACTACCAAAATATTAGCGAAATTTCACGAAACTTTTCATATTTTAAGAAGCAACTGTTCCTAATCAAACTATTCTACCTTTCACCCTCTTTCTTGACAAACTAACTAAGAGAGACGAACTTTAATTCTGCAGCCTTTTCATTAGCATTCAAGGCGCACAACGTTTTCCCAGCAGAGGCGATGAATAAAATAACAAACATGGCGAGCGGCAAAGAAAAATAAAGCTCCAAAAGGCGGGTCGGAAAAACAGGGCGAAAATGTGTCAGTTAAAGTGGCGTATACACAACATGTGGGCGAAAGCAATGAACTCCGCGGAAAAACTTGGCTCAGCTCTTGACTCAACTCTTTTGGGCCAACACTTCGCCCCCTTTCCCATTACTTGCACGCGCCAAAAAAAGAAGTAAAGAAAACGTGGCAAATATTACAAAATATTAAAAGAACCAAGGAAAATATATAGAAAACTCGGCTGTGCCAGTGGCAGGAAACACAGAAGAGGGTGTGGCGAGGAAGGGGCAGTAAAAAAAAGCTACAAAATAGCATAGAAAATTAATAATCGCGCAATTTTTGCGCCAGTAAACAATGAGAAAGTCTTGGCTCGTTAGTTTCCTCATTATTCTGAATTTTCAACTTGCTCTATCTCCCTCCACAAGAATTTCCCCGGCTCGTCCGTGAGCATTTTCTTTGTGCCCCGCCTCTTGCAGTTCCAGTCCAAATCCCAGAAAAGGACAAAACGCAACGCGCGACTGAAAATGGGACGCCGGCAAACGAGCCTTGAGGTTGTGGGTTTGGGCTTTGAACTGGGTTCTCGCTGGGCTGGCTGAGACAACTGTCTGACAAGATGAAGAACGCGATTTTACCGGAAAAATAATAATGAAAAATGCGATTTAATATCATTTTTCATAAGAACAAATTTTGCCGGTCTTGTCGGATTCCCTTTTTTGCTTGAAGTGGAGAGCAAATGAAGTGTCGTAACTGAAAAAGTTCACGGAGCCCTAATGGATTTCAGTTTTGTCATATTTCCAACGCGAGGACAAAATTCAAAAGGAAATTAAGAGTGATGAAATCTCGGTGATAAACTGTTGATATTTGGGGTCTAATAATAAAGATTTAATGTATTCCACATTGCTGCGACTTGAAATCTTAAATAATGTGAGAATGTGCAACATTTTAAAAATATTTAATAATGTTGACAAAATATGATAAACAGGAATGGTAAAATAATTTATTTCAATACTTTCAAGATAAATAAAAAAAAACAGGAAAGGAAGTTACTTTCGGCAGGCCGAAGTTTTGTGCAAAAAATATTCTGAATTTTCGATTTTTGAAATCATTAGAAAAGACTCCATCTCTGAGGATATGGATATTTGTTTAAAAACAACAAAGAAATAATTTTATTTCCCTTTTTCCCAATTGATGTATATAATAAGTTGATCGATCTTGCTATTTACGACCACCTGCAATAACTTTAAAACTACTTTGCATAAATCAAGACATATGGCTAAATCGATTCCCCATGTGATGCTGATCAAGAATATAAACTTTATAGGGTTGAGGAAGTCTCCTCCTTTGTGTTGCAAACTTTTGACTTAAAGTTTGGTATAAAAATAATAATTAAAAATAAACTAAAACGAGTATTCTTATAAAGTTGTTATAATTTTTATTCAACAAGGATGTAACAATTTTGTCAATGCTCCTAAGATTTCTGTGAATTGTAATCATAAAATGATTTGACAATTTTTCGGTTGTGTAATTGAACTGAGTAGTTCCTACTAATATAACAGAAATCTACCATATTTTTGTCATTTTAAAAGAAGGCAATTAGTTTTGTTTTATAATACAATGAATAAAACTCTGCTGATTGATCTGAGAACTTATTTGCATACAATTTATTTAATGCTTTACTTGCTTGCTTCTTTTAATACCTATTTTGCCTCGCGTAAAGAACCTTCAATAACAGATGAGCAAGTTTATTTAATCGGACGACCTATTGTCGAGGCCCGCAGACAGAGAACGAATGAAACAAGTTTAAAAGGCAGTCATGCAAATGATGCCGAACTGATAGAGGCAGCAGCAATTCCCATCGAGGCTGCTGACCAGCAGAGTACAACCGAAAACAGGGAAACAAAATCAAATTACAAGCGGGCAAAAAAGGAAAAGCGCCGAGGCAAAGGGCAGGCGACCAACAAGTTTTCCTGGGTGTCGACTCGAGTTCGCATTGGAGGCGAAACGACAACTAAATTATTAATGCACAATGAACTTGAAGCGAGAGCAGCTCGGGCCAGTGGCAAGTGGCAAGCCAGAAAATATGGCCAGCGAAAAAGTTGAAATATATATGTACGGCATGTGAAAGTGGGTATATGGGCGAATGCAAATGACATTAACTTGGCTGGGAGTAGGGCAAGGACAAGGGCAAACAGCGGTGTAAAAGTAACCAACAAAAAATGAGGAAAAATTATAATACGTGGACAAATTGCGTACAGGACAGCTGGTCCGCTCTCTTTGTTCTTTTTGCTGTCATTTCGTTTTGCATTTTAAATCAACATTTGTTTTAGTCGCATTTCTGCCAAGCTTCTCATGTTTTTTTTATTTTGATATGCATTAAAAACTTTTCAACTTATTTATATAATTTTTCATGGGAATTTCACCTTTTGAAGTTTTGATATGAAATGCGTAATGATTTTTTCATTGCTGTTAAATAAACAATTGAGTGAGGGAGTTGCCAAACTTTTCCAGGTGGAGATGATACTCCACCCCAGAGAACCCCTCATTTGTTATACACTCAGCTGAATAAAAAGGCACCCCAAAGCTGCTTGCGTGTATGGGACTAATCAAATTCTGTCATTTAATTTGGCCAACTTGCAGAGCATAAAGGTTAAATGTTTCTAATGCGAAGGGAATCCCAAAACCTTTGGGGTGACCATTAGCCATTTAATTTATGGCAGAGAGTTTAGGTCTAATATATATATCTTTGGGACATTTAATCCGAATGTGATCCATTAAATTTGAAGAGTAATTTTTATTGATTCAGGACAATGCTTATAAAGTTTGCAAAATACAAATAAATATCATAAAGACTTACAAATTTAAAATTATATGATTTTAAATTACTTATGTTACCAAATCATTTATTTTTCTTTAGTTTTCGATTATTTTTAAATGAGTTTTTTATTTAGTTATTGTTATCCGCTGATTTGGAAAAATACTTGATTTTACATTGTATTTATCTAAACAAACAGCCAATTCAAGATGATGTTCATTTCTTGGATAAGTTAATATTCAATAAGGCGTGACCAATTCTTTTTTAGTTGTTCCGCTAATCAAACATTTAATTTGCCTTCAGGAATTTTCATTTGTTTAACTCTCTGCCTAACGAAATTCCTTTACATATCAATAACTTGTTAATCACCACCTCAATAAACTTCAACAGAACTATACCCAAAAATTACATGCCCTTTAAGGACATAAGCCCATTTCGATTCCCTGACCTGTCCCACCCAAATAACCAATTCATATTCAATTATCAACATTCAGGGAGGGCTAAATTTATTGGTGGAGCATCGGCATCGGCATAGTTACATATGTGCTCGTGGCCTGTAAGCTGCTTAACTATTTTAATTTCCAACGTGATAGGGTCATTTTTTGCCGTTTCATGCTATAAGCCATATGCTGCGGGGATATTGGCTCACCTTTGTGCGATTTTTCAATAAATTCCCGGGCTTCGTTGGCGGCCTCAGAAAAAGATATCCAAAACACGTGACAGATTTGCTTGGATTACATACGCATTACACACACACTGCCACAACCTCACTACCGCACAAAGCCACCGCACTACACACCAGCGTGGGTGTGTGCAAGAATATCTGTGGATTAACTTCAAGAGGAGCCGCACAATTCAATGATGGTTTTGTTGTTATTTGTGTTGATATCCTTGAGGATGCACTGCAAGAACGTTGGCTAGAGCGCGTCTTAAATCAAGCATACGCCTGGGCGCCGCACAAATCGAGCATACGCCACCGAGCCGCACAACCGACGCACGAGAGTCACAGCTGAAGTGAGAGTCAGTGCCACAGTCACAGTCACAGTTTCTGTTTCGGTCACAGTGGCGGCAGTAACGTTACTCACTGAGCGATAAACTGAAGCACAACTGAAGCCCACGAGAACGGCATTCGAAGTGGCGATGGGTGATGCCAGCAGTCACGACGACCCCGCAAAAGCTCGGCCAACTCGCGGGAAAAGCCGAGCCGAGCTGACTGGCTCGGAAAATCGGACTCTAAGAGACTGGCCCACTCTTCGAAGAGAGTCGTTTGGGTGCGACTGCCGGCGGACATGCGCACTGTGGGATTCACCAACGCGGAGCCACTGGCTCTTCCAGTGCCTTACTTTATCCCGTGGATACGTCCCAAAAACAAACAGCAACAGCTGTTCCGCGCGGCGCTGAGGACCCAAAAAAGCTGTCCTCGTTGTTGTCGCACTCCCCGACGATACTCCCCGATTTCAGACTGTATATAGTATGTGTGTGGCGTGTCTTAGGTCAGAAACGTCGGCATCCGAAAGTGGGTAATGGCGGTGGTGGCGGCGGCGGAGGAAGAGGAACCTTTGCCGGTGTTGGCAGAATTTTTAATTATGATAAATGCCCATTCATAAAAATGAGTGGCATACATTTGCGTTGCGTGTTTATTTTTATATTTCGCATATTTGGTATATTCTGCATAATTGTTATTGCCATTATTATATCTCCTTTTTTATTTATCCACTGTCTTCCTCTGCGTTTTTTGTTTTGCTGTCCTGTCAGTAATTTGTTAGCTCCATCTTTGATGGTTCCTCCCCCCTCTGTTTGCACTTGACAGGGCAAGATTTATGCGACTGCAGTTGGTGGTGATTGCTGGGGGAATCGGAGGGTGGGATGGCCTGTGCGGTAAGTGGTGAGCGGTAAGTGGTAAGGAGAAGAAGAAGGAGAAGGAGTGGGGGGTGGGTGCCTGATGATCGACTGCCGGCTGCAGGTGTTGATGGCTCAGATGTGCCTCAATCACCATCAGCGTCAGTTAATAAAATCACAGTACGACGTTTGATGAATTATTGTGATATTTGCCACTGACGTTTTTGAGGGCAAATCGTTTATCCGACTATTAAAAAAACGAAGGCCGACAATAACAAAGGGGGGGAATCCCTACCACAAATCAAAAAAATGTTAGGCTTTGTTTAGCAAATTAGGGGAGAAACTGTTGACAAAGATACAATTTTTAGTACTTTTCTTAGGATGCTAGCCAGGTTCAATTTGGATCATATCTACTATAGGTAAGCTGCTTAAACCAGAATTTACTCAAACTAAATTCAACATTTAAATAAGAAACTTTTTGAAGAAAATATTTATTAATAATAAGAAGTATTTTTATTTATATATTTCGACAAGCAATTTTAAGTTATCAATAAACTGAACACAAATTTATCACCTCTTTACTTTTACTTAGTCAACGAAAATTGTGTTAAATTAACATTAAAAGTCTTAATAATTAAAAATGATAAAAACGAGAAATTACTTAGACTCTTACTCATACTCATTACTTACTCACATATGTCATCATCGATTCCAATTAGAGATAGATGTTTTCTAAAGTATACTGTCTATTCGAACAGTCTTCCAAAAAGGTCTACAAATATCAACTTTGTAATAACTGAATAGCCTGAGAGTAGTTGTGCCTACGTCCATTGTTACGAAAAGGGTCGGAGGATGTAAAGTCCGCCAGCAACTTATCTCAATGCAATGTCCGAGCACTCGACAAAAACCAAATTGACCAATGTTAATTTAACCACTGTAAACAAGCCGGGACTCAAGTACCCGGCCACTTGAAATGCTTCGCTGGCCACGAGCAGAGAATAAGGTGAAAAAAGCAGATCGGGGTTGAAGGCAAATGAAAATCGGGAGGGGGTTCCACCATACGTATACGTACTGTAGTGAAAATCAATTGAAGCGCCAACAAACGCTTCAATCAATTTTACTTTGGCAAACATTGAGTGCAAAATAAATCACAGCACCGACTCGAGACGATGGTGGATGCTTCTCCCCGAGATCCTGGATTCTAGATCCTGGAACAGAGGGGTTGGGGAACCCTGCTACCCACGAGCTCATCCTCGTGTTTATCTTATTTATGCAAAGCTGTGGTAAACACCAACAATAACAAGCCAGGATGTGCGGCAAAGGCAACTAAAAAATGAATGAATTCAATGAAATGTGGGTAAAAGCTGTGGGAAAAGGAAGGATGCACCAGAGACAGAAAAGGAGTGCAAAAATTGCAACAAAACGATTGGCAATGTGCGAGTGTGCTTGTGTGAGGACATCATGCTATTTGGAGGCACATCAAACATCTCAAACGGAATGAATAATTTATGGACACAAAGGAAAGGAGGAAGAGCCAGTCGCGTAAGCCAACTGCAGCGTGTTACTTTCACACACGCAGTGGCGTGGGCAGTGGGGTTTTTGAGGGTTAAGTTTCTCCGTACGATGTTTATATCCGTCATTCGCAGGGTAAAGTGATACATTGTAATCGTGGAAAAGAATGTGACATTCAGCTTATGGTTAACTCTCAAAACAGGAGACTACCACCCTACCGCGGCAGACTTACAAATTCTAAACACCCATATTTTTATACCCGTTACTCGTAGAGTAAAAGGGTATATTGTATTCGTGCAAAAGTATGTAACAGGTAGAAGGAAGCGTTTCCGACCCTATAAAGTATATATATTCTTGATCAGGGTCACTAGCCGAGTCGATATAGCCATGTCCGTCTGTCCGTCTGTCCGTCTGTCCGTCCGTATGAACGCTGAGATCTCGGAAACTATAAAAGCTAGAAGATTGGCATTTTGCATGCAGATTTTAGGAGTTCCTACGCAGCGCAAGTTTGTTTCAAAAAGGTGCCACGCCCCTTTAACGCCCACAATCGCTTATATACGATTTTATTTAAATATAAATTTAAATATTTCGGAAAAGTAAAAATGCAGTTTTATTGTGTTTATCAATACCTATCGAAATGTAGAAGAAATTTTTCAAATCGGACCATTCGTTTAAAAGTTATGCGTGATCAAAGTTTCTATCTCCATCTCCCTCGCACTCCTTTTACCTGAGTAACGGGTATCTGATAGTCGGGGCACCCGACTATAGCGTTCTCTCTTGTTTTTTATCTAATAAGCAAATTGCTCGGCGAAATAATTAGTTATTCTGTTAATATCTCCTGATACACAGAATAGTTTGAAAGACCGACTGAAGTTATTGAAATCCCAATAAGTAGACATTTAAGTTGAATTTGTTTAACAAAGTATCTACAGATGCAAGATGTTAGGCTATATTATTAACGAATTTCAAAATATATTTAATGCAAAGTCCACTAAAGTCTTGTTAAATACAAAAAAAAAATAAATGCGGAGGGCACTGGGCTTTTTTGTAGAATTGTGATATTTTTATAAATATAGATTACCTTGTTACTTAGTTAAAAAAACAAACATTTTTCAGCCGTTTAAGGTAGTTTAAGTAGACATTTTTAAACCCCCTTGATCTGCGCTCCTGCACCCAAGTACACCTCTCCGGTATCCACGCATTAGTTGACACACACATTCCATTCATGGATTTCAATGCGACTGGAAGAAATAAAATGGCAATGCCAATGCAGAATGTAAATGGCAAGCTAGAGTGCTCGGGATACCTTTGCATATATTTTCATTTTTCGCACCACCACTCGCACCGAAGTATGCAGCATAATTCCAGCAAAAGAAAATTTATTTCGAGCACAAAGCAGCCAAGTATCGGTGATGCACTTACAGCATTTCATACATATTTTCGTGAAAAGTCTGTGCATGTGGCGATTGCCGTTCAGCCAGCATTCCAAATGCGATTATCGCGATATCTAACTTACCATATCTCACTCGGCATTCGTCTCATATTTCCAAAAAGTTTATATAAATGAATGCACAAAACTTTGCTAATCTGACGGAAAACAAGTGAGAACGAAAATGTCGGCATGGAAATTGTGTCAAAAAGCAGCACGTTGACTTTGGTGCTGGTTAGACCGCACTAAAATTCGTCAATTTTTGAAATGCCACCAAGAAATCAAGGCGAAACAACTGTCTCGTGGTAAATATTAATTTAACTTTGCGCATTAGCCGAGCAATGACACTCCAATGTAGAGAACCTGTGGCACCACATCGTGTTAGAGGCTGGCCACAAATGCTGGCGGATAACTTCACCTTTCCCCATCCGCCAAAGCAACCTCCTCCCAGCGGGTAAACCTCAGTTCGTTCTCTATTTGCCTATGCGAAATTTGATGCGCTGTCTGCTTGTCTGTTTTTTTGGTGGCCAAGCTCGTGTAGTGTCTCTGCTTCTCTGGCTCTCATTATCGTAAATTTTTATGCTAAATACATTTCGTTGTCGGACCCAAAAATACAAACAACGAAACCGAAAGCGACAAAAGAAATGCGACGTTCCCTCGGCCAAGCACAATGAAATCGAAATACTCTACTTACAATCTACCTACATAATGATTAATAAAATTAAAACTAGTCAGAAATTTATTTTGTGAGTTCTTCACTCAGCTTGGGCCAAATATTTTAAAAATGTATTAAAAGCTATGCGACACAAAATTGTTTGTAATGCCCACGGACAACCAATCATGCAGCTGCTTTTTATGCTAAAATTTACTATTTTAATTAACAATGTTTTCTTCTTAAATTTATTTAAAGCTGCAATAGTCACAAGGCTTGTAAAATAGAAGGTATGCCCTTTTTAGAAAAAAGGACATTAGAGTTCCCCATTTGTGGCAGCTGCCGCCAAGTGGATGCCACTCGTCCAATGGCCAACATAATCCAGGGAACTCGCATGTGGGGGGCGGACCTGTGGTTCCTGACAAATTGAACAATTTAAAGAGGGATTTGTGGGTTTATTGTGGGCCTCCATTGAACTATGTCCCGTTGCGCTTCAAGAAGGAATTTAGATTTCGAAATTTGAATTTAAATCTCTAGGCTGTTGACCGGTGATTTAAGACATAAAAGCTCATAACGGTAGACGCGAGATGTTTCAGAAAGTTTATCAATTTAAAGGTGTGTTTAGCTTAACCGGCATATGAACATCATGTTGTTTGATCTAATTATAAACTTATTGTAAACATTTTCCACTTCATAAAACCAAAGAGACATAAACATATGTAATCAAAATCTAAAAAATGTAAGCCCTAAAAGGTTTTAAGCTGAGCTTTGATGGATCACCTCCTCGGATCGGACCCGGGGTTGGACTAGAATTTTAATTCGTGTAAAGTAAATCGTATTAAATTGTGTATAATTAAGAAATATCTACATATTTTTTCTATTTAAATAACATTTTTATAAACAAATTAATGCGAAAATATTTAGTTATATACATATATTTGTATTATAATTATACTTTTAAAACCTATTAAGTCTTAATTTGTTCCTTTTATTTTTCTGACTGTTCCTAATGGACCTCTATGAGAATAGCGTGCGAGCCAGTTTTATTACACTTTATTTGGTGCTTTTGATTTATTATATATATTTACAGCTCAGACAAATCAAATTTACTTTAATTTTACAAGTTATGAAAGAGTTCATTCTTTTTGTGACTTATCACGTTTGTCAGATGATTCTGTAAGTTCACTGAGGCCCTCTTTAAATGCAGCATTACTTTGAGGGCTTCTTTCCTTCGAGGTTCATAATCATCCTTAGCTACCTGTTTATTAAGATGATTTTGTATAAATTTTGCTCTATTGTCTGAACATTCTTCGATTTCCGTGCCACCGGCTTTATCCCTTTGTACGAACAGAAACCGTTGGAGGCACAGTCCTTGATGTTTCTCAAATGTGAGTTTGAAAGAGTCCAACTCCTGAATGTTTCTCTGCAACTGGTCACCCAACTTTTTGTCCCTGACTTGGACATCACGCACCATTTTTGTGGCCACTTTGGCGGATTTTTGAAGGGGTTGTAACTGTGCCAGTTGAGTGCTCAGTTTATTATTGGCGATCTCGATTTCGAGGATCTCGGGGTGGATTTGGTCTGGCAACTTGAATAGTATATGTTCATGCTCGCAGAGATCGATACTTGGACATTCTGGTATATTGGTGCCGAGCATCTGATTCAGTCGACTTACACGCCGCCCCAAGCGACTCACCTCCTCACAAATTTCTTTAATTTCCAGATCACTTTCCTCTTCAGATTTTTCCACCACTTCCTCATCGGCCAAAGATCCTTGGGGTGAGGAGTCTTCCCGCCTTTCACAGCGGAAAACTTTCGTCGATGGAGCCCGCTTGGGAGGCAGTACAACGGTTGATTGTGCTGGCTCTTCGGCCTTCCTCCTTTGAAGGTGAGCTATTCCCAGTGCCTGGCACGGCTTGGGGAAATCTTGATCCATTGAAACCACTATTATTTAACAATAGCATCCAATTTCAGATTAACAGGTAACGAAAAAACTAATTATGTGTAACAACAACTAGTTCTTAAGTATTCTAACAGATATTTCAATGCAACCTTATTTCTTGAAAAATTGTTAAACTATAAAATAGGAGTTGCCTAAACAACTTACTGAAACGTTGAATTTTTTATCTGTTTGCCGCCTGTTTTGTACAAAGTTTGTCTACCATTTGTTCATTAAAAAGTCATGGCTATTCCATAGTATATTAGTATCAGGGCACACAATATTTACTATGACACCAAAATAGGAAGTATAATTTTACATTTACATAACTTGCGAAGTTAATAATATTTGTAGGCAGGAATCGCTTAACACCCTACGGTATACAAAATTTACTACGTCAGTAATCATCCTAACTTCCTAACTTTAAAAACACCAAAGTCAGTTATATGGTATCTATAGCATATAGTCAGCCGATCCTTATGAAATTTGGTAGGTCGGATTGATTGCCGAAAATAAAACCCATAGAAATTCCCAACTTCCTAACTTTAGAAACACCAAAGTTATGGCATTTCCGATCAATCAGTTATATGGCGGCTATAGGATGTAGTTGGCCGATTCTTATGAAATTTGGTAAGTCGGATTGATTGGTCAAAAATAAAACCCATAGAAAATGCCATTTCCTAACTTTAAAAACACCAAAGTTATGGCATTTCCAATCGTTCAGTTAATCGTCCAGTAATAGGATATAGTCGGCCGATCTCGCTCCGACTTATGTACTGTATGCAAAGGAAAGAAGGGTGTGTGTAAAGTTCCAATTCGATATGAGAGACAAGATTGCGTAGAAACAGACAGACGGATAGACGGACATGCTTATATCAACTCAGGGCGAGATTCCGATCAAGTATATATATATAATATATAGGAGATGTCTCTTTCAGTGCGTTGCACACTTTTGACAAAAATTATAAACCCTCTGCAAGGGTATACAAAAACACTGTGTTTTTTGGCCTGTGCTTTTAGAGTTGTTCATTAAATTTTAGTTTTCCAAATTATTTTATTCCATCTTACAAATTTGCTTCCTTCTTTTTATACTCTTGGCGAATCTGCTCACAGAATAGTGTATTTTTTTTTTACTCAAATAAGCCAAGTCCACAGAAATTGCAGGCAATCTGCGGTTCACAGAGAACGAAATTAGCAAACGCTTTCAGGGAGCAACGTCACTTAACCCTCAACTTGGCCAAACAAACACATGCTGAGCAAACATACGCACACAGGAAAAATATTTTTTTTTTTATTATTTGGATCTATTTATAAATAGACTTTTTATGACTTTTTCACTGGTAATTTGGTAAATATTTTACACATTTTTAGGTGCAAAATAAAACTTCTTTTATTTTAATTTTTAAATCCAACACTTAAGATATCGTACAAACAGTTATAATTATATAGGGCGAATAATAATTTGAACATTTATCTTAAAAACACCTAAAAAAAATAGTATGGGAGTTCCGGTATGTTTATTTCATACCCTCAAAATTATACAAACTATCTTTTTGTGTAACAGTGCAACAGAGGCACTTGAATATTCCGCACAATCCGTTCTCATGAGAAAACTTAATCCGATCAACAAACAAGCTTGATGTGAACTTTAAATTACTTAGATGAAGACTGGAAAAGAATAATAATGTAAGTACAAAAAATATTTAAAGCGAATACAAAACAAGAAAGAACGCTATAGTCGAGTGCCTCGACTATTAGATACCCGTTACTCAGCTAAACAACTTAATATAAATATGCCTTCTTTGCAGGTCAATTGCAACTGTGTACAATGTAAATACTTACATATGTATATGCTTACAAACATACACACATACGCCATTGTTTGACTCAGACCTCCATTATGGCTAACTTGACTTGATTTGCATAGTTCTTGGGATATAGTTCGGTATTGACAAATGAAAGCCATCGCAATTTCCTTTAATAATCCTTATCGAGAATTAACGTTGACTCTGTTGAGCGCCTTGGCCAGCTGTTCCAAAGTCATCCGTTAGATGGCGCTATTGTATACGCCATGAAAGGCGGAAATGTAGGCGCTAGCCAGGCTTAAGCGTTTAATGGGTTTTTGGGCGTTAGAGTGGGCGTGGCAAACTTTTATTTGGCCAATCGAAAGGTATTGACGAAACAAATACATATCAAAAAAAATTTTCATAATAGCATCAAAACTGTGGCCACAGCTTGTGACTTGAAATAAACTTGCGCTGCGTAGGAACTCCTAAAATCTACATGCAAAATACCAATCCTCTAGCTTTTATAGTTTCCGAGATCTCAGCGTTCATACGGACGGACAGACGGACAGACGGACATGGCTAGATCGACTCGGCTAGTGATCCTGAACAAGAATATATATACTTTATCAATTAGAATATTACACCTCTTATAAAATGTTAAAACAAGTAAACTTTTTTCATTTGCCGAGTCGTTATTCCTTTCTTTCAATTAGTTTTTATATTTTTTTTTACTTTCCTTCTACCTGTTACATACTTTTGCACGAATACAATATACCCTTTTACTCTACGAGTAACGGGTATAACTAAGGCCTTTGAAGCTGCTAGTAAGTCATGCTACTCTTAAAGCAATAAATATTTTAAAACAGTTTTTACTTTAGTAATTTGAAGGGGTTGTGGGCCAAATTAAAATATTTCCATCACACCTTTAGAGATGTGCCATTGGCCTAGAATCTTCAGCCAAGTGAAAAACAACCCACGATTAGATGATTGAACTCGACCATTCGCTTTGTTGGATAGAAATGGTACAAAGCAAACGCTTGCCCCTGCATTGAATGACAGCGGAAAATGAAGTAAAATCTAATTAAAAACCTTTGCCCGATGCTGAACCATGCGAAAATCACAATTGTCAGCGTAAAATTCACGCACACCCGCTAACACAACTCACCAACACAGACAGATGCGCAAACAGCGTCGATTTCCCATACGCAAACAAATAGGGGATTGCGAACCCGAGTGGAGCGGAAACCTGGCAGGTGAAAAGCAGACGTCGGCTGTCCAACTTCCCCAATGAGGAATTTGGCGAAAACAGAGCAAAAGTTTTGGCCAGACAAAAAGGCAAGTTGAACTATTTTCGGGTTAGGAAGCGTCCAGTTCGCAGAGATGCCGAAACGAGGCATTCCAGTCAAGTTTAGCGTAAAATATAGATTAATGTCAGATAAGTAAAGTATAAAGTATATATTGACAATCCAGGAGGAAGGTAAAAAGAACCTATTTTTTGAATATACATAATTACTATCTCAATTGTCTACCAAATTCGGTGAAGCGAATATGAACTTTATTTGCTAAGATTTCAGTCTCAAAAAAAAATGGTAATTTTATTATTCAGTATTAACTATTAGACATAAAGCAAATTTAAAATATAAAAACTAATTGAAAGAAAGGAATAACGACTCGGCAATTGAAAAAAGTTTACTTGTTTTAACATTTTATAAGAGGTGTAATATTCTAATTGATATTTGATAGGGCGATTTAAATTTGATTAATAATTTTACATTTGCATAACAAAGATAATATTACATTTGAATTAGTGGTTGTTAGGTTATCTAATAGTTTTATAATTATAATTTTAATTTATAATAACCTATGTAATGTTTTAAGAAATTATTTCGGAATGTGAATATAAAAGTTTGTAGTTTGCCTTAATATGCATATGAACAAAGAATCGCCATTGACATATGAAAACGCGGTACTAGCTTTATTTTGCAAGCTATTGCAGGCACATACTGGCATCTCTGATTGGAAAGGATGAAGCCATGGGGTGTGATGGCCAGATAACCTCCAGGAGCGAATGAAACGCGCTGTTGCACACGAAAAATAACAAGCTGCGTTGGTCAATTCATCGAATGTCGGTCAGGGCTGCCACCGGGGAGAAAGTGGATGGGCAAGTGGGAGGCCCGGGACCGGAGCCTGGAGTCCTGAGGTGGGTCTGACCACCTGGCCAGGGGCGCCATCAAAGTTTCGCACCCTGGCATTTGGTCGGCATTGTTCGAGGAGCCAGTGGGACCTGTGTTTGCTCTGTTTGAATTAAAAGAAATTAGTTTAGTTATGCCAATGCCCCAGGTTACGCTATTGAGTTATCGGCCGAGTGCGAATGGGACAACTTGCGGCTGTCGGCAAGAGACAGTTCGGATGGATAAATTGCATTTATTATGCAAGTTTTTTCCTCCAATTTGTGTGTGTCCTTGCCGTGGTGGTAGTTTTTCAAAAATATGCGAATATTTGCGTGTTGCTCTTCCGATGTCGGTTAACCATTATGTGGCATGAATATGCCATTTCTATTTAATGCCGGTCTTGGCAACGATTCAAATCGTTGACTTTTTGGCGAGTATTTTCATTTTTCCATTTATTCCCAGCTAAGCACGGTATGTGCGAAATGTGCTTAAATTGTGATTGGATTGTAAAAAAAAAAATATATACATAAAATACAGTACTAGACATACAGATATTGTACCATTTCTAGTATATGGGCCCTTTTTTAAGAGTTTTAACCCACAATCACTACATTTATTTCGGGTTCACCTTGTGTAAAGGTTATATTACATATATTTTTTTGTCGCCTACCTGCTAGTAACTATGCTATATATAGTTTTGGATACTATTCAAATAAGCAAATAATCCTTTTGTAAGTAAAAGTCATTTTTATACTGCTTAGAATTTACTGCAAAATTGGAATAAAGACGAGCCAATTTTAGATAAATTTAGAAGTTACTTGCTTCAGAAAATGGTATTCATTTCGAAAAATTGTAATGCCTAACGAATAGGAGGCTTAAAAAAAAAGAAATTGGACTCCCTACTCTTTATAGCAATAATCTGTAAACGATTTGAATAAATTAATATGCAAATTGAAAAGGAAGATATTAGATTTATAATTTATATTTCCTTTTACAAGTTTTACAACCACAGGAAGTAAATAGGTTAGTTTTCCGCAACTAGTGGACGATCCAAATTATGCTCATCATGATGGTGTCGTCGGAATTGATAGTGGAAATATGTACGCTGAATGGGATATTTAGGCGCGCCTATCAAACACGAACACAATAAATCATCGTCACGGCCCAAATTGACATTTTACAGCGAAAACCCAGAGAACAAAGCCCAGCGGAGGACAAACTAAGTTCCACTAGTCCGTGCCCCAGCTGCTTTTTTTGCTGTGGCTGCCGCTGTTTCAAAGCCACTGATATTGTTGTCAACAATGATGGCCCAAAGCATCAGCCACATGCGTGTCGGCGGGGCTCATCCCTCGGCAAAGTGCCTCACACATGCCTGCCAAAGCCAAACCTTTATTGCCACAGCTCCATGGGGCAACAGGAGCAACAGTGAAATTTTAATATCTGGCGCAGGGCTTGCGGATTGGGGGCGTGGCTCTATTAGAGTTAGCCCACTGCCGCTGACGATCCAAACTCATCGCATTATCCTTTGCCCTGCTGGCGGTTGCTCGTCCGAAATAATTGCACACTGCACTACACCGCCAATGAGCAAGCTCCCTCTTTTTTCTGCAGTGAAAACAGTATCATCAATTTTTCTCTTCAGGCATACACCAAAATGACTGTCTACCAATTGAAAATAAATTTTAAAATTCATTTTTGTTAAATTTTCTGATATTCTTGACTCTATTTTGTATCAGAAAAGTAACAAAATGGATTGTATTTGCAATTGTTATATGCTATAAGCAATGTGTTCTACAACACAAAAGATATTATGGAACATTAATATACAACAAATTGTAAGAAATAATAAGTTTAAGCTCGTCGGGCTAGGCAATGTCACGAATGAACAAAATTAAATTAATAAAAAATCTAAAGAAAAAATTCTTTCTATAAGATTCTTTAGTAAGTATGTAAGATACTCTGCCTCTGGTTGTTCTCCATTTCTCTCTGTGTTTTTTTGGGAGTCGTCTGTCAGTCAGCGCTCTAATGCCAAAAGCATTAAACCTCCGGCCAGCTGTCACCACAACACACAAATTGCCGAAACAAGCATCAGATTTAGGGCGACTACATCGATTCAACATAACTAACACTTCTGTCAGCACTGAGACCAATTTGTTTTTACGCTTAATCATACCAAAATGCTTAAAAAGTTAATAATGTACCCAAAAGAAAATCACTTCAACTTGTAAGATATATATAATTTGGGAAGCTAAATTCTGTATGTTAATAATACATGTTTTAAAAGTTTTAAGTAAGAATGAATGCATTATTTCTTTAATTCAAATAAAAATGTGTGTTTTTTTTACTCTATTAGATGTTAAGTAAAATAATTTTCCAATACAAAATTGAACTGAGATTTGTATATTTTTGTGGAATTGAAAACATCTTGAAATATCCAAAAATGGTTTAAATTGGCTTATAGATGAGAAAGGTAAAGGTCGGAAAACTCAATTGTTTTTAAGCTTTTGTTTTTAACCCTAAATCAATCATTACACTAAAGCGTTTGATTTAAACAATGCATTATAAATGCGTCAATTTTAATGTGTCCTTAAAATAAAATCCTTACTATAAATCATAAAACTTTTTTTAAATACGACAATTTCATACTGTCTAATCATTGAACGTCAATGCAAATCTTTTTCAGATCAACTTACCTAGGATTGAGATTTTTTATTAATGTAAAATTTTGAAATCTTGTCAAAGTATTTTATTTATACACAAAAAAAAATGGCTGTGGTAAACATCGCCATAATTTTAGCTCTTTGTTGGGTGAGCTGAAAGTCTCCAAGTCTGTGGTATACAGAATTTGTGTATTTATCCACAACGTTAATTGCAGTTGGTTGCGGTGGAGGCTAGCCCCGAAGAAGATAGCCTAAAGGAGCACAATCGGTTGAGGAAAAGGCACGGCTGTCCCCCTTTGACTTTGGATGACGCTCTGACTAAGGACTGCGAAGAGTATGCGAAGGTATGTTCCTACTTGTTTCATACTTCCGATACCCTCTAAAACGTTTAAACAGGTTATAGGAGAAAAAGGTTCATTGACGCATTCAGGTGATGGACGAGAATATGGTGAAAACTTGTGCTATCGGTCTGACGATCCTTTGAAATGTGTTCAAGACTGGTACGATGAAATCAAGGACTACGACTTTGATAAAGGACAGTATAGCTCTGGCATTGGTCATTTTACCGCAATGATTTGGAAGAGTGCAAAGAAAATGGGTTACGGCCAAGCCAAAAACGATAAAGGTGTCTACTTCGTGGTAGCAAGATATTATCCACCAGTGAACATTATTGGGCAGTTCAAAGAAAATGTTCCCAAGCCGATTGAGTATTTAACTCGCATGTTATATTTAATAATCATTTTTAATTTTTTTAATTTCAGTGGAAGTGATGGTACTACAATGTTTGACAACTCCACTATGGTCCAAGTGAACGTCATTCTCATCTTGCTTGCCTTCCTGCACTTCACGAATTAAAGCCATTTTTATTTCTTCTGCCTGCACCGACTGAAAATTTGTTGTTTACCTTTTCAAAAATATTCTTATTCAATTTAAAATTAATATGTAATAAATATTAATCTTTGGCTTACAAAAATAGTATAAATATTCTTTAAGTGCCAACACGCATAAATTCCAAAAATCAAAGTGAAAAGCGCTTCCTTTTCAAAAGATTTCCTCATATTTGTTTTCGTTAGTCAGCATGCAAGTTCAAAAAACAAACAAGAAGGGAAGTAAACTTTGGCAAACTTTGAAACACTAATAATATAATTGAGAATTAATTATTTTAGAACAATCACCATCAATTTCTTTACAAAATGGTGTATTGAAGGGTTTTTTAATTTGTTTTTTTCAGTTTTTGCTAAATACAAAGCAACTCCTGTGTGCCTGTGAGAATTCTGGGTTTATTTGAATTCGTGCGATAAGGATATTCCATTTTTTCATAGGTGTGAGTTCACAATGCTTTGTGCCAGCATCAAGCCGACTGTATTCCCCATTGGCCATGCCGGTGTCAACAAAGTGGCGGGAAAGATTCAGATATGCTCACGCGTTCGTGGGACTGCCATTTAAGAATGGCTGCTTCTACCTGCCACTATTGGAGTAAAAGGATATATATCCGACTGTATAAAGTACCCACCATAACTGTCCTACAGACTTGTAAGGATATGACTAATAAAATATTGTCCAAATTGCAACCATTATCCAGAACATCGAAAAATTCTACACCAGCAACACTTTTTTATAGAGCGGATTGTCTTTGTTTTGGCAAAATCGACGAAATTAGAGCAATTTTCCAATTCGGGTAATAAAACTATAAAATTAAAACCGTTTTTGATATGCAAAACAAAGCGGCTGTTTGTAACGGGTATTTCATAGTCGGATCACTCGACTGCTCCATTATTTCTTGTCTTGTTTCCTTACATGTCTGCTCCCAAGTGTAAGTCGATGTCTGGGGCCTTGCAGCTGCCGGGAGCGCATTAAATCCTTAAGCACTCATTATTATTCAATCAGATATGGAGTCGAATGCCTTTTTGTTTGGCTCTCACTTAGCCTCGCCTTCCAACTGGCTGTGTCGTGCGTGGGCTCACCTAATGACATTCAAATTGCTTCCATCTCCGGTCGGTTTCAATTGGAACACCTTCAACAAAAATTAATGGAATTATAGATCAAGGCGCCAAGGGAAGCAGTCTCCCCATATATTTCTTTGACGACGGGATGAGTAGGGCGGCTGCTCCTCATAAAATGCACATGGCTATCAGAGCGTCAACAAACTTAACTATTTTTAAACACATGCATGTTTGAAAATGTAAATATTAGCTCGACACTTCCTATTTGAAATGATAATGAGTTTTTTTTTAAATTTTTATCAGGGATTTCATGAAAAGTAAAACCAAGTTTAAGTTAAATATGCAAATATATTGCCATATTTACGTGTTCTTTAATTTACTTAGTTAAATTTAATAAGAAAAAAATAGAAAATAAATTATCATTTTTATATATTTGTATCGAGATGTCTTATAGCTATGTTTCGAGGCTCCACAATTTTATGTACTTATAAAATGTTGTCCATCGTCACTTCATTTCGAATCGTAAAATTTATGTGCATCGTAAAGGCCGAAAGTTTTGGCAACGCACTGAGAAAATGTTATGAAATCAAATTTGCACACAAACCATCCCTAATGACCCAGTCCACAACCCGGACGGAAACGCGACGGCGCCGTTCCGGAAAAAGACGAAGTCAAGACGCGGGACGTTACGTCTGGTTGGCAGGACTTCATTCCGCGGCACTGGAAATTGTTTAATTTTGCCCTCGCTTAATTATCTGCACTGTGCCGGGTGCTTAAATATAATGGCGCTGACCTAATTGAGTAATAATTAAAATTAAGTGCATGCTAAATTGTAATTAATTATAAGTTGCACGCAAAGATGCCACAGACTTTCATCGATAGTGTGCAGGAAGATATTTAAAAGAAGCGGGATAGTTTGTTGCAAATGTCACCAATTGACGGACTGCGAGTTAAAAGTGTCGGTCCTACCTGCCAAATTAGAATTGCAGGTTCTCTTAGAATAGCTCCTGGACATACATAGAATACTTTGGGTGGTCTTGCTGAATTTTTAATACAAATACCTTAATCCCAATTTATCTAATTTACCTGGGCACCTTAAATATTTTATACTAACAGAAATAAAGAAAAATTGTTTTCATACCCTTGCAGTTACAAATTCTGTAACTATTTCTATTAATTTTGAAAAAGATTTTATTTTGTGTTTTTAATGTTTTCAAGCAAATCCAAATCCAGCATTTATCTTGAGAATTTAAAAATATTTGTAGTTTATTAATTTAAGCTCATACTCTGAGCTACAGATAAACTTTAATTTAAATTGTTCTCCTAATTTATTTCCGTTTTTTAACAACGAGCCGTTCCATCAAAATATTTCCTTTATTAAAAGAATACTGTCGCCAAAAAGTTGATTTACTTTTCGTAACGACTAATGGCCCAGAAATTAAATGCGGCAACCAGTCGCAACTAATGCAATCCCACCCTCATTCAGATAGAGAGACTTTTGCAGTTGCAAGGACACATTTCAATATAAATTATTGTCAATGGGAGTGCACAAAATGTCGCATGTAGCCGAAACACGAAAACACCGAACAACAAATAGAGGGGCCGGCGGCAGAGCTAAAAACAAAAAGGAAAGCCCAGACAAGCGCGTTATTCATCGTTAAAGCAACTGCAGGCTGGAGCGATGACGACAGTGACAGCGACGGACGACGAGATGGATGTACGGGGCGTATGCGCAATGCGATATGCAACAAATTGCTAAACAAATCAAATTTATTGCCATAGCTGCGCGCTCAGCAGCATTTGCAGTACGCATGTAAAGCGTCGCCCAGATAGCAGAAATTAATATGAGTCCGCGCCCCTTGTTTGGCTATCAGCGTTGGTATAACTTCATTTGGACCCGGTCTGGTCCACTGGTCCTTGGTAGTTGCTAGCTGGTCGGTTTCCCAGCTCCAGTTCCCGTTTCATTCTTTCGGTTAAACTGCATTTTTGCACTCACAGGCGCCGACTGCATCTGCATGCATAACAACATGGCGGTCGCTCTGACCGGAAGTCCGACTTGTGCGGCGTTAAATTTATGCCAGAATGCGGCTTCGCAGCGCTGCAGTTGCAAGTGCAGCTGCAGATTCTTTTCATTCTGGAGCTGCTGTTTCCCCACATTGGTACAATGGGTTAAATGGGCTGGGCGAGAAGGAAGCCAACGGATTAAGTGGGCATTAAAGCTTTCTCCTCTCAAGTTAATTTTTAGCCTTCAACATTATTCCGTTTTATATTCTACCTGCAACAAAAAAGGAATTTTGCAAGTGTGAACTTTAAAACAGGGAATCTAGAAAATTTATATATTGGTACCCTCGAATAAGTGTCAAAATTAAATTACTTTCTGGTTGAATTGATTCGTGCTATTATTTATTTCTAAAAAAATTGGATTCGACCAGAAATATTATGTTGACTTTTCACAGTTCAGTTTTTACCAAGTTTTAAACAGTTGAATGTCCTTAACTGGCTCTGTCCAAATAAGGTTTTATTTTGACGGAGGCCTGCCCATTGTCGCCGCTCGGGCATTTTCGTAGTTGTTGATTTTTATTTTCTCAATTAGGAAGCTGTTTTTATTATTGCTGGGCGCTGCGTACAGTTAAGCAAACTAAACATGGGTGTGCGGGTGTAGCAAACATGGCCACGCCCACTGGCTGGTGGCTGGTCGTATGGGGGCGGCAGACACTTATTCATCAGACGGAAGTTTGCTTGCTTTCTCCCATTGTTGTTGCGGCCGAGTTGCTGTTGTTGCCCGGCAGACTTGTTAGTTGTTCGTGGGTGTTTGCCGTTCATGCAAATTGCATAAGTAACGAAAGCGAGGGAAAAGCCTGGCGAGAAGACCAGAAAAAGATGGGTAAGGCGAAAAAGCAGAAAGTAAAAAGTAAAAAGTAAAAACCAACAAGGAAAATAGTGGCAAACAAAGTTGCTCTCGGCAAACTCCCCCGTACACTCGTATATTTTTTGAATTTATATTTAACTGTATTACAAGGCAACTGCTCCCACAGCCCATCCACACCCCCGTCCCCATCCCATTCCCATCCAAAGCCAGCCAACGGAATCGGAAGTTATAGTTATGCCGCTTGCGCGGACGCATTCTGCAAATATATTTTTGCCAGGAACAACAGCAACAAAAGTTTATTTAAAACTTTTGCGGTTAAGCTTGTTACTTGCCAGCTACTTTTGCGAACGCCCTCCGCCCCGAAATGCTAACTCGTTTAGCTCAAGAGTTCTGCCCTACAAAATATTCGAGCTGCAGCCATAAACATTTTCGAGCAGCACGTGTAGCCCATCGGTGGTCATAAAAATTACACAGACTTTGGCTTTGACTCCTCCATTAATGTCGAGAGGTGTCCGACCCGGCGACCGGCGCAGCTCAATCTCATCTTAATCAGCTGGCAGATTAACAAACTTTATACAGCTGCTTAAATTTTCAGCATTCTATTTGCTACCCCTGGTGTTGGCATCATAAAAATTTTCAATTTCATTTGCCAGGCACAAAGAGCAGGACCAGTAGCAAGAGAAGTCCGGGGATTCGGAGGCGGAGCGGCAAGGAGCAAGTGGCAAGTGCAGGATGCTGCTGGCATATCGATGACGGCCACCTCCCCCGGAAGTCGGGATTCTCCTGCAGAAAGGAGAAGGAGGAGTGCTCGCCCCGACAGACCGGGCCAATAAAAGTGTCGAAGGCTGCCTGACAAAGCGCCGGCCTGCTTTGTATTTATGATGAGCCATCCGTGCCAAAGTCCCTCGTCGTGCCAATCCCGTGCCTCCTGCGGGTCACACAGTCCTGTCCGAGTCCCAATCCTCCGGCCAGAAACTGCCTTGCACTGCTCATCGGTGCTGGCCAATTTTCTATTGGCTATTCTTGGCCAAAATCTAGTTGGGGTCCAATTGCTGTCTTGAAGTCACCAACTCTCCAAAGCAAGCATGAAATAAACAATATTATTAGTTATTAGTTATTTATTATAATTGGAAATGCAATTATATTGAAAACCATATGTTGATGAGGAGCAAACTCGATAAAACACTTATTTCTTTTTAAAAAAAAATAGTACAATTTGTATTCGCCTCTATCTCACGTAACATATATTCAAATTATGAAACAGTTAGTTTCTTAAATGTATAATCTTATTAGTAATTATTTATATTATTTATTTTGTATTTTTACACTAATCAATTTCTGTAGTAGTTGTTATAATCAGTCATGTTCATGCATTTCGAATCTTGGTTTCAATATATGTACAACTTTATAAAAATTAGTAGGCATTGAAACCAATGATTAGGAATTCTTTTTGTGGAAAACACTCACTTATACCTTAAATATAAGCATTTAGGCATAATCCCACAAGTAAAACTTCTAAAAATCCTAGACCAATATAACTTCCCATCACTTCTTTCGGAATCGGCAGTGGGCAGCACTGATGCTCGGAGCATGTCCTGCAGTTAGAGTTCGTGCGGGTCACAGTGGGATGCATGCCATGCGAATTGGGAGCAGCGGAGCTCCAGCCTCGCCATTGATGGAATTCCAATAAATCCTCCTCTCAGCTGGCTCCCCCTTTTCTGAAGTAGGTGTATGTGTGTGCTTTAACCGCTGCAGGAGCAGCAGCTCTTAGTGCCATATTTTTGTTGGGCATTTGAATTTTGAGCTTTTGTGGGCTGGTGTCTCCTTGCCCGTCTCCATGGGAAATAAATTATGGCTTAATTTAATTTGAGGTGCCTGCCCGGTCACCGCCTGCAACTGTGGCGAAATCTGTCTGTGGTTGCTGGATTTATATGCATGCGAGTGCGGAGGCATTAGATTAGTTGCCAATTCGCTTCGGTCCTTCGGTGATGCATGGCATAAGGCGATTTTCCGAAAAAATCAGCTTTTGACCAGGAAAGCACGACAATCTTTATGAAGGATGCGATTGGTTAACAGCGTGTGGAAATCAGGGTCCGATTTAAAAGAGAGGTTTTGGTGCCAATCAATTCATTCTTTAAGACATACCTTATAACACCTCTGAACTTAAGTCATAAATAATTATTTTTATTTTCCACCTTTCCACTAGTTACTAATTGTTTTAAGTTTCAAAATTTTCCTTTTTATACCCGAACAGTTCGATTGACACAAATGCTTTATTTTACCTGCTACGTGCACTTGCCCGAATAATATTATAAAATAGTAGTGAAATAATATTTAACAGGAAGCAAACTTCGGTAAGCCAAAGTTTATATAACCTTGCAATTATTACAAATCGACCACATTTCGATTTCTATGCCTATATTACTAAAAACAATGAAGCTATGTCGATTTTGCGCTGCATTTGGGCATGGTTTCTATGGCAGCTATATGATATTGTTGTCCGATTTTAATTTAATTAAAACCGTAGTTCAATAATATTTAAATAAAAGCAAATCCCAAAGAACAAAAAAAAATAATTAAAAGCAACAAAGTTATAATTTTTTTTTTCCGATTGTTCTAATGGGAATGGGAACGATGATGATATGATATAGTCACACAATCCGGCTTGTTCCGACTTATATTCTACCTGCAATAGAAAGATAGCTTTTAAGCTAAGGGACTAGTTTACGTAGAAATGGACAGACGGAACTAATCTACGCGAATTATACGCGAACTAATCTCTCAGTTTCAAAGATATCGAATTGAATCGGCCGACTATAACCTATAACCTCCATATAACTAATTGATCGGAAATGCAATAACTTTTGTGTTTGTAAAGTTAGGAAGTTGGGATGTGTATTTTCTGTGGGTTTTATATTTGGCCAATTAATACGACCTACCAAATTTCATAAGAATCGGTTGACTATATCCTATAGCTGCCATATAACTGAACGATTGGAAGTGCCTTGACTTTGTTTAGGGAGTTGGGATTTTTATGAGTTTTAAGAATAATAAAATAAGAATATAATTTACAGAATATTCTGCAAGGGTATATAAACTTCGGTTCTGCCCGAAGTTAGCTTTCCTTTCTTGTTTCCATTCTTTTTGTAGCAAGACAATAATTAATTTCGCGCTCGCTTAAAAATATGTAAGGGTAGCGGAGAAGTAATTCGAAAATAAAGATATGAAAGCGAAAGCTGAAAGTTGAGCAGCAACAAACAAACAAGCAAACAACGCATCAACGCAAACAGCATGAAAAGCGAGTGGGGTGAAAAAGTTTTTCGGGCAAAATTTTCTCATTAAGCGCAATGCAGTTTGGCACTCTCATCCCCGCCCAACCCCCTTAACCCCTCTAGCCCTGCTGGCTAACCGGAAATGCATCAGTGTCAGTTTCGCTGGCTGCGCAATTTCGTTAAGAAGTGCGCAAAGTTGTTAAATTTTACGATTTAATTGCGAAACTATTAAAAATTACGTCGCCTTTCGTTGGGCGCGAGTTGCAGTTGCTATCGGCGTTGGTGTTGCTACTGCAGTGGCGGATGTTGCTGCTGCTCCTGCTGCTGTTGATGTTGCTGGTGTGTGTTCAGCCACAAGCAGCCGCAAAGTTTTATGTATGAAAACGGAGCGGTAATGGCAGCCCCATACTCACACAGAAAAAAATTAAGTCATTTCCAAGATCATGATGTTTCAAACCAATTATTAAACAAGTTCTTCGTAAGTAAGTATTGAACTAAATAAAAATTCAAATAGAAATCCATGTTTATTAATGTTGAATGCTATTTTAAACGAGCTATTTGTGACTTAATATAGAGTTAGCATACCCGCTTGCAAAATTTAGCTACTACTTTCTGAAAGTACCCATCGAATCTTGTCAAACTTTATTTGGGGGTCCTCTAGATTGTCTCGTATTATACCGACAATTAGATTTGGAGTAAGCTTGGATTTAAAATGGCTGTAAATTCCAATGCGATTAAATGTCATTTTCAATCCAAAAAATCAAAAAACAAATTGGTATAAGCATTGTTTTTCAAAAAATTGCATGAAAAAGTCAAACTTAAAAATGTAAAAGAAAATAAGACAATTTATAAATACTCAAAGGATTTTTCCGAAAATTTCAAGCCTATTTCATAATATATACACTTATTCAAAAAAAACCTAAATTAGTTTTAACTAGTCTCAACGAGTACATACTTTAATATGCCGGAGTCCGAATAGTGCTTACACTCAATATTTTTAAATTTCCAAATCGAACAATTATTTAATAACTTATAAAAAATTTAAGTTCAGCACAGTTAATACCGTCAGACAATAAAGTTGCTTCTTGTTTATTTAAAATTGATCAAGATTTTTTTCCGTGTCCTCGACAGTGACAGACTTGGCCGGGTATCTACTTTGGCACATTGGCAAAATATGCTGCCTACGCCAATTTCCCAACCCATCGCTGTCCTCGTCAATTTTTCCGCACTTTGTGACCCCTCGTAAATATAATTTGAGCAAAAGAGTTTATTAAAGTTGCAATTGATAGGAAGAGAAGTACCTCAAGCCCCTGCCAGCCACTTGCGTAATAAAATGACAAAATGAAATGGTTAAATTAATGTGCAGCGTAATCAACGTTCGCCTGCTAACGAGAACATGAGGAAAAAGTTCAAATCTCGGGCCCGGCAGTCAAGACAAATTAACTTAATTACTCCAAACTGACTGCGAGGCTGGCGCATGTTGCTCCTTCCCCGCGGAACTCAGAACTCAGCCACCCACGCAAAGGTGAAAGTTTCATATGGCACTCAGGCGATGGGAACTTGCCACCGGGGAAATGGAAATGGAATTATACAAATGATTTAAGCAGAATATTTCTGTAAATTTGTTGGATGATTATACTAGTTTTAATACCAGCGTATTTTCAACGAGATGTAACTTTTACCTTTGAAAGTGCCCAGGCACCAAGTTCCTGTTATTTGACAGATTTAAATAAAACGTTTTTTTAGTTGCTCCTGTTTGGATCCATATTATCTCATATTGTTATAAATTGAAAATATTTTAATACTCTCGAGGTATAAATATAATTGTATCATTATATTCAATTAAAACATATTCATACTTTTAGTGGAGATGAGCAAATGTTATAGCGTTATCGACGTCAGAAAAAAAATGCATAGAATAAGAATGTTATCCTAAAGAATTGATTTATTCGCAATAAGATAAATCAAGGAACATCACATTCATTTAATCACCCTTTGTACACTCTCTTTTATAGATTCCCCTTCAATTTTCAGAACAAATCGGTTAAGTACTCTGTATCCTCAGCACAGTATAAAATAAATTGATATTATTTCCCATTTTCCAGACACACACACAAATGCACAGAACTTTGCCTCTTAATTTGCTCGTACTCATGTTCATTTGAAATATTTCAATAGATTGCAATTGATATAAAAACCCTGTCTGCGGTTAAATTGTATAGCATGGTAGATAAACAATAATTACGCACATTTAAACACACGCAAATTTACTTGAGCACATTCCCGTTTACTAACTGTGTGTTCAGTTGTTGCCGGTCGGTTGGTAGGTTGGTTGTTTGGTTGGCAGGGCTGCTGGTCTGTTCTGGTCATTACAGATTTATCGCAACATAATGTAGGTGTGCACGATTTATGCACAGTTTGCTGAGAGCGACAACAGTAACGATGCCAACAAATCACAGGCGGCAGTAACAACAATAATGATGATATGGCACGGGCATCAAGAAGCGCAGTAGCCGCAGCAGCAGCAGCAACAACCATAACAAAATGGCCCCCAGCCATCAAAAGGCAACAATGCCAGACCGGAGGTCCTGTGCATGTGAGGCTACTGATTGCCACCTACACTGGAAGACTGCAGAGTCTTACTTGGCAAAAACGGAATGCAATCGACCCATTCAAAATCAATTTTATTTGTGCTTTTTATTAGAGAAAACTATGAATAAAACTTTTAATTTGTAGCACCTCTTAATACTTGAGGTTTCTCTCAAGTGTACATCTTCAATTAAATAAACAGTTAATTATATATATAATTAAATAGTCAAAAATCCCAATTTCCCTCATATTATAATAGGTTTATTAACTATTCTAAAATACAAATATAGTGTTAAAAATTTGTAATTAAGAGTGAATGAAAGTACCTGAACATTTCTCTGAGTGCAACTTGTGCGGGGCTCTGAAGCTATCTGCTGCGTACTCAGTCGAAATCCTGCCTGGCTGGAGTTCTGAGTGGAACATATCGCCAAATGTGTGTCGGGGTGCGTATGTGTGGGGGTCAGCCCGATGCGGAAGCGGAAACGCCCCACAAATCGTGGCCTAATGATCGGGCTTTTATTTAATTAATTGTTGATAACAGTTTCATGCCCAGCGGAAATGCGTCACCGATGGCTCGCCTCAAACCTCAGTGGGTAACCCTTTGCCACCCAATCCTACACTGGTGGCTGCGGTGGATTGGGGCTAATTTAAATCCTCCCCTGACAATGTATTGCTGGGTGCCAATCGACGCTCCAAATCGATCTTACAGCAATTAACGCGGAATATTTCTGAGACTTTTGTTTTCCCGATTCCTCGGCAGTTACACGCCACATGCAATGCAATATGGCCAGCAACCGTCGACACTCACATGCCGCACAATGGGATAATTAAAATGCTGGGCTGCGGCATCGACAGAGACGCATGCTTAACCCCATGTGACGACCCGGAGATGGCGGACCATGGGCCATGGTGTCCCAGTGTCATTACAATGCAATTATCAGTTACAATAAAAACGGCCACAACTCAAAAATTTAATTGAAGCCCACGCACGGGGGCGTAATTGTTAACTTTCATTACGTAATATCCGTAACGGCCCCCAGACCCGGATCCGAATCCGGATCCGGACTCGAACTCGAACTCGGACCCGTAGGATAGCCTTGGCCTTTTGGGGGATTATGGGGGAAAGTGGCGGCAAAAAGCTGAAAAATTGCAATGCTTTCATTACGCATCCCATTGCATATTTGCTGGGATCCCGGTGCTCTTTATCTCCGCATTTTACCCTCCCACTGGCCGGGCAATTACGCCAGCACGCATATATCAATTAATTACTTTTATGATTCCATAAAACCCAATCGGACCAGCACCCAGCCCCGCCCACTTGACCCAGCCGGCGTAATGACAGATGCAAATATTTGGCCGATCCATGGCGGGAATTGCGGGTCGATAAATTCGCCAAAGTCAAAAGTCAGCCAGGTGGAGAAGGTATAAATGGATTTTACATAAAGAATCGAAGCAGCATAATATCAAGGATTTTTTAAACAAATTGCAATTATTGAATGAATATCGAAGCGGAATCTTTTTATTCTAATTAAAAACAAGAAAGGAAAGCTAACTTCGGGCGGAGCCGAAGTTGATATACCCTTGCAGAATATTCTATAAATTATATTCTCCAAAATTATTCATATGATGCATTCTTAATACTCATAAAAAGTCCCAACTTCCTAACTTTAGAAACACCAAAGTTATGTCATTTCCAATCGTTCAATTATATGGCAGCTATAAGATATAGTCGGCCGATCCTTATGAAATTTGGTAGGTCGGATTGATTGGCCAAAAGTAAAGCCCATAGAAAATCCCAATTTCCTAACTTTACAAACACCAAAGCTATTGCATTTCCGATCAATCAGTTATATGGCGGCTATAGGATATAGTCGTCCGATCCTTATGAACTTTGGTAGGTCGGATTGATTAGCCAAAAATAAGACCCATAGAAAATCCCAACTTCCTAACTTTAAAAACACCAAAGTTATGGCATTTCCGATCGTTCAGTTATATGGCAGCTATATGATATAGTGGCCCGATCCGGCTCGTTCCGACTTATATACTACCTGCAATAGAATGACAACTTTTGGGAAAGTTTCAAGCAGATAGCTTTAAAACTGAGGGACTAGTTTGCGTAGAAACGGACGGACAGACGGACAGACGGACAGACGGACGGACAGACGGACGGACAGACGGACATGGCTAGATCGACTCTCCTGGTGATGCTGATCAAGAATATATATACTTTATAGGGTCGGAAATGTCTCCTTCACTGCGTTGCAAACTTTTGACTGAAATTATAATACCCTCTGCAAGGGTATAATAAAGAATCCAATATGTGAAACACAAATAGCTTCCCACACACCTATTAAATTCAAAAGTCTCACCATATTACAATATTTTGCGATGTGGAGAGATAATCATATGGAATATCTTTTGTGACAAAAGATATTTCCAAACGATATAAAAGAAAATAGTACGAGGAATCTTAACAAAACACGATTTTTTATTACACTTAACAATGGAGTTCATATGTAAAAAGGTTTGAATGCGGATAATATTTTCGCTTTAAGTAATCCAAAAATATACAATTCCAGGTTTACGTTTTATAATTTCATGTCCTAGACAGAACCGGACTCAACATGTTAAATAAATGACTATTTAAATAAATTATAATTACACATTTAATAACTGAAAACCTAAAAAAAATGTGAAAGTTCGAAACTTTAAACTTTTCAAATTACTGAAGGAAAAATCTTTACAATTGATATTTAAAATTAGATTTAACATAAATCAAGCGATAAAAACAAGAGAGAACGCTATAGTCGAGTGTCTCGACTATTAGATACCCGTTACTCAGCTAAACAACTTAATATAAATATGCCTTCTTGTATGTTTTTCGCCCCTCGAATTAGCTCCCGATTTTTATGTTAAAATCCCAGGGAACACCAATTTGGCTAACTTGATTTGATTTGCATAGTTCTTGGGATATAGTTCGGTATTGAAAAATAAAAGCCATCGCAATTTCCTTTAATAGAAAACATCCAGAATTAACGTTGACTCTGTTGAGCACCTTGGCCAGCTGTTCCAAATTCATCCGTTAGATGGCGCTATTGTATACGCCATGAAAGGCGGAAATGTAGGCGCTAGCCAGGCTTAAGTGTTTAATGGGTTTTTGGGCGTTAGAGTGGGCGTGGCAAACTTTTATTTGGCCAATCGATAGGTATTGACGAAACAAATACATATCAAAAAAATTTTCATTATAGCATCTAAACTGTAGCCACAGCTTGTGGCTTGTGGGCGTCAGAGGGGGCGTGGCACCATTTTGAAACAAACTTGCGCTGCGTAGGAACTCCTAAAATCTACATGCAAAATGCCAATCTTCTAGCTTTTATAGTTTCCGAGATCTCAGCGTTCATACGGACAGACAGACAGACGGACAGACGGACAGACGGAGAGACGGACAGACGGACAGACGGACATGGCTATATCGACTCGGCTAGTGATCCTGAACAAGAATATATATACTTTATAGGGTCGGAAACGCTTCCTTCTACCTGTTACATACTTTTGCACGAATATAATATACCCTTTTACTCTACGAGTAACGGGTATAATAAGATATAATAAATTCCTATTTAAGCAAATTTTTTTATTTGTTTATTATGGAAATCATAAATCTGCTTTTACCTAAGAAAATACTTTTTACCTACCGACCTCAGTAAACCAAATTAATATTCATTTATTTTCAGGATCTAAGAATATCCTTAAAATTTTAAATCAAGGGAAACCCTTTTAAAAGGAAAACCAGATTCATCCTTTTTTTGTCGAACCCACCATTTCTAATATCTTAACCTACATTTCATAATCGCACTCCAAAGGGAATCTTTTACAGCTAGAGGAAGATATGGATCCAGATATATGTGTTCAGTGCATGAATATTTATAATGCAGCGGGAGAGTCTTCACTTCAGACCCGGTCAAAGAAACTCTCTTTTTAATGTATTCCCTCGCACGAATTTCATTTGTTTTCACTTTCGCTTCCATCATGGAAATGATCCGAACGGCGGAAAAGTATCCTCCACTCCACTCGCTGCAGAAGTCGGAGTGAAAAGCCCTGGGCCATGATTTCTAGGGATTTCTGTCTCCTTTTCTTCGACTTAAGTGCAATTTCCTTGCACTTCCACAGCTAACAGCTTGGAAGTGGGAATGTTTTGTTTGTCTGTTAGTTTGGAAAATTGAAGTGTCTATTGATGGTTGTCATTTGATATTTGATTTATTTAAGGCTAACCCCAAGCTTCGTCAATTTTTTGTTAATTGAATTCGATTGACTTTCGAGTGCTTATGGAAATTGTAAATTTCATTTGAACCTTTTCAAAGAAATTCAATTATAATTGGATTTACACCTAAGTTGTGTTGATGTTGTGTGTCTTTTTGGGAATTGGTTTGCTTTACATTGATGTTTGTAATTATTTTTGTAATTCATCAAGGCAAATGCACTGGCTGTGCTTCCTCTGGCAATGCTCAGTTGAAATTTAATTAAAATGTAAGCCCTGAAAGGACAGACCTTTGTCTGCAAATTGCAAGCGCTTAAATAACAATTACGAGCAAATCAAGGAATAAAATCATATCTTAGTGGGAAAGTCCTTATTTAATTTTGCAGGCTTTAATGGTTTCTGGCGAAATGACGTATACAATTGACAACGTGTTGATGGGCCTAAGTTCCAGCTTTAAAGGGATATCCCTTCCGTTCTCCAGCCATTGACTATTCCAGCTATGATTTTCTTGCGGCCACTCCTCAGCTGCTCTGTAATGAACAGCTCGGAATAAATAAATATATAAATTCTTCAAGATTATAAATTTTATGCAGTTGTAAACAATTTCAGACATGCGACCGCAGGCTGGGCGGGTATCTTTCGCAGGAACGGGAATGGAAGGGTGGATTTTCCATAGAAAAAGGGGCGGATGTGCCACAGTTGCATAAAATTGCATACGGAAAACTGAACCACCACAACTTCTGGGCCAACGTCGATGGCGATGGCTGCGACGACGTTGTGGCTGCGGAGCATTGGAGCAGCTGCAGAGTGGGTGGTGGGGGCCGAGTGGGTGGCAGTGGGTGGTAGTGGGTGGCAGTGGGGCGCATGCATCCTTGGCGGACATTTCGGTTGCGAGGCACGTTTTAAAGGCTTGATTTATGCGCACTAACTTGGATTTTACAGCCCCCTCTCGCAATGCCCCCTCCGCCACTGAACTCGTTTCATCTGCGGCGGCTGCCACTTTTCTCTGTGTCTTCCTTTATTTTTTGTGTCGCATGGAAAGGATTATTTAGAGTCAGCGGCGGCTTGCAAGCGTCTCAACGATAAGGACGCAGGACGAACGACAATGGCCAGCACGACGACTAGGAAAGGCGATGGAAATGGAAATGGGGATGGGGTTGGAGAATGAGGATGAGGATGCCCGTCTGATGACGACAAAAGCGCTGCGATCATCGCCGCAAGACAACTGGGGGGAATGAAAAATGGAAATGGCGGTGTGGCCTTGGGAGAAAACGAGTTCTAGCCACAAACCCATACCTAGTACGAAATCAGATGTAATCGAAGATTCGTGGCCGCAAATATAATCGAGAGAGTTTAATAATACAACTTTAGAAAAAACCAACTTTTTATCCAAATATTTAAATTTCCGTTTTTGAAAAAAAACATTCAATTGAAATTATTTTAATGTTGGCTTTCATATAAGATGTTATATATTGTCAACAGTTTCTATTCCTCCATTCTATACTCTGTTAGTACTTTAAGAATCTGGCAACTCTGTATACTTCGAATAGAATAAGGCAGTCTGAAATAGAACTCAACGAGAACACAACATATTGGCGACGAGGAAAAAGTGAAAAAGTTTGTCGAAAGTTAAATCGCATAAATCGTGTCGAGTAGTCGTTGATTTTCATCAAGATGCCGGCAGATGATGATTTGATCCAAGCAATACTTGCTCAACAGCAAGCATTTACAAAAGACATTATGGAACAGCAACAAAAATGGATGCAAGCAATGATGGATAGAAACGCTTCTCCAGGGCAGGGTGATTCAAGCCACACGGGTGAATTATCTTCGTGTCCTCCATTTCACAAATTCGACAAAGACAATCAAAACTGGGAGTCTTACCTTGAACAGTTAACCCAGCATTTTAACGCATATTCGGTTACTGCAGAAATTAAGAAAAAGGCTTATTTTCTTTCGTGGTGTGGCATAAACATATTCGAACTATTGAAAAATCTGTTCGGGAGCAACAATTTGAACACGTATACATACATGCAACTCACAGACAAGTTAACGGAACATTTCACAACAAAACGACACGTTGTTGCTGCTCGCTATGAGTTTTTTAAGAGGGAGATGAAACATTCACAAACGCACAGAGAGTGGGTAGCCGACTTGCGCGGGATCGCTCGGGAATGTCAATTCTTATGTAATGCCAACGGTTGTTCTTCTAACTATGTAGATGAAATGATTCGAGATCAGATCATAGTACATACGCCATACGATGCCGTCCGAGCATCTGCTCTTCAGAAGTCTCAGCCAACTCTTGAAGATGTGCTTATAGTTGCAGAAACCTATGAGACAACTACAAAAACCGTGGCAGCCCTCAAAGAAACAGGATCAAAGCAAGACCCAATAAACGCAGTCCACACCTATACAAAGAAACCATTCCTTGGTGGTGGTGAAAGTGATGCCAAATCAAACAAAAGTTCGCTAAAATCATGCTCCGGTTGTGGACACAATCATGCCAGAGAGAAATGCAAGTTTCGCGATGCCGTATGTCACAAGTGCGGTAGAAAAGGACATATAGCTGTTGTATGCATGTCGAAGCAAGACAAAAGTAAATGGCAAACGCAAAAAGTCGCAAATTCGAAGCAAACGAAATCGAAACGATTGAAGCTGTAAACAGCGTTACAGGTCAAGTCAAATGTCAGCAGAACAAGATTCTTATAGATCTTGAAATACACAGCAAAGTAATATCATTTCAAATGGATTCCGGAGCCACAGCGTCCGTAATCAACGCCACTACATACGCGCTGTTGAATAAGCCAAAATTACTCAAGTGTTCCCGAGTATTACATGCGTTTGGTCATACACCAATACCATTGCTTGGGGAGTTGCACACAATTGCAAAGTGCGGTGAAAAAGAGAAGCAAGTGGTCATAATCGTTGCGAACATTGAAACATCAAACAATCTATTTGGCATGGATTTATTCAATATTTTCGGCTTTGATATCATGCAAATTTCAAACGTTCAAGAGGTGCACGATGACGAATTAGATGACCTTTTCAGCACGTACAGCGAGGTGTTCGAACCAGCCATGGGTGTCATAAAAGACTTCAAAGCGAGTGTATTTTTAAAACCGTCAGCAACACCAAAGTTTTTCAAGAGCCGTCAAATTCCATTTGCACAGATGGACCAATTCAGAGCTGAGGCAGACAGACTTACACAAGCCGGAATTTGGAAGTCAATCAAATTCAGCAATTGGGCGTCCCCAATTGTGCTTGCACCAAAACCAGGTGGCGCTATTCGCATATGTGGCGACTTTAAGCAAGCAGTCAACGCACAGATCGATGTTGAACAGTACCCGCTACCGACAAAAGAGGCTCTGTTTCACCTAATACGTCACGGCAAGCAGTTCAGCAAAATTGATTTAAAGGATGCCTATCTTCAAATGGAACTGGATGAGGATTCAAAAACTATCATGGTCGTCAACACACCCCTTGGCCTATTTCAATACCAGCGCCTTCCCTACGGGATTGCCAGTGCTCCAGCGATCTTCCAAAGGTATTTGGAGCAGCTTCTAAAAGGAGTAGAAGGATGTGGCAACTACTTAGATGACATCATCATCTCAGCACCTACAAGTAGGCAACATCTAAAGCGAATCGGCCAAGTTCTCAGTATTCTTCGTGAGAACGGTATTAGATGCAAAAAGGAAAAATGCTTCTTTTTCACGGACGAAATAGAGTACTTAGGACGAAGAATCAGCGCTCAAGGGATTCTTCCAGACAGTTCAGGCTTGGAGGCTGTTAAATTGTTGCGTCCGCCTTCTAATCTACAGCAATTGGAAGCATTCATGGGTAAAGTTAATTACTATTGCAATTTTATACCGAATTATTCTCAGTTGGCAGCTCCTTTGAACCAACTTCGTAGAAAAAATGTAGCATACTTTTTTGGGCCGCAACAACAACAAGCTTTTACAGCCCTGAAGTCCCATATTATCAACGCTACTCAGCTAGCTCATTTCGACGAAAACCTACCACTAGTCCTTGCAACGGATGCATCATCTTTTGGTATCGGTGTAGTCCTTTCGCATATTCAACAAGATGGCAAGGAGAGACCTATTGTTTTCGCATCAAAAACGCTTGACAAACATCAGGTTAAATACAGCCAAATCGAAAAAGAAGGTCTTTCTATAATATTCGGAGTAAAACGTTTTCACCAATATTTATACGGCCGAAAGTTTACCCTTATAACGGATCACAAGCCACTTGTAACGATTTTCAATCCAGGCAAGCATCTTCCTTTAATGACGTCAAACAGGCTACAGCGCTGGGCCATCATTCTCATGGCCTATAACTTTGAAATACAGTATCGATCTACATCTGCTCATGGCAACGCAGATGCCCTATCGCGCCTTCCCGTGGGCATGGATCCGGATTTCGACAGAGAAGAAGAAGCCTGCCACGTCGTAATGGAACTGTCACCACCGATCAATTCTGAGATCATTCGCAACCACATCGAAAAGGACAAACTTCTCAAACAAGTCTTACGGTATGTTACTGTAGGATGGCCAGAAAAACTTCAGCAAGGCGAGGAAGCATTATCACCATACTTTAATCGAAAATTTGCCCTCACGATCAACAAAAAATTGCTTTGCCTACACACAGATGCCAATCGTGTAGTAATCCCAGTAACTCTTCAAGCACATATCCTGAAGCTGTTACACGAAGGACATTGGGGAATTGTTCGAATGAAGCAGTTAGCTAGACAACATGTTTGGTGGCCTACGATCGACGCAGACATTAAAAACGTTGCTCAGTCATGCAGCATCTGCAAGTGCAACAATCCTGCTCCTCCAAAAGAGTACCAAAGTTGGCCTGCAGCAACAACAGCGTGGGAGCGAATTCATATCGACTTCGCCGGCCCAATATTCGATTCTATGTGGCTAATATGCGTAGACGCTTACTCGCAGTTCCCATTTGTAGTTCAAATGTCGTCCACTACAACCGCTAACACGATCGCTGCACTATCATCGATATTCGCAATCGAAGGATATCCTAAAACAATGGTCAGCGACAACGGTCCCCAGCTTACGGCTGACGCCTTCGAGGAATTCTGCAAACTTCATGGAATAAACCACATAACCACAGCCCCGTTCCATCCGGCATCCAACGGATTAGCAGAGCGTTTCGTTCAGACGTTCAAATTCTCAGTCAAGAAGAACCTCAAAGACGGTATACCAGTCCGAGTAGCAGTTTCTAAATATCTTGCTTCTTACAGGTTCACTCCAAATTCCAACGGAAAATCTCCTGCCGAGTTAATTCATGGTCGTCCAATCCGTACCGTACTAAGTCAACTTTTCGAGCAGCCTGTCGAAGCCAAGCAATCGGTTACCAAGTACGTCCCGAATCAAATGGTCTACGCTCGTAACTACTCGAGGGGAGAAAAGTGGATTGAAGGCATTATCGACCGTCCGATTGGAAAAATGCTTTTCATGGTTCGCACCACAAATGGTTATATCAAGCGGCATTTCAACCAGCTAAAACCGAAGTTCTCGACAAGCAGCGCCTTCGAAAAACCTCCAGAGTTCTGGTGGATTCCGGATATTCCGCAAACATCTTTAAATCAACCACCACAACAACAAGATCAACCACCACTACAAGAAGATCAACCGGTAACTCCGCCAGCCGTTCAGCAACGTGATCCTGAACCTGAGCCGCCCGAGAGCTCCACGTCATCTAACCAACAACCAAGGCAAAAACAACCAGCACGACTTTCATCCGGCATACCTGTTCGCCAAAGTAGTCGTGTTCGCCAAGAAGTAAATCGTTTTAAGCCCAAGGATTTCCGAAAACCTAAAAATACTATTCGTTCTTAATTAAAGGAGGAGATGTGTTATATATTGTCAACAGTTTCTATTCCTCCATTCTATACTCTGTTAGTACTTTAAGAATCTGGCAACTCTGTATACTTCGAATAGAATAAGGCAGTCTGAAATAGAACTCAACGAGAACACAACATAAGAACTTAAAGGTTAGGCATAGAAATATAAATACCTTGGAATTCAGTACAACCCACATTATTTTAATTAATGACTTTGTTTGGGTGGCAAATAATGAAATAATTTTTGTAAGGGTTTTCTGTTATGGTGAGATTATGTCGTACCTCGTAGTAGGGGCACTTAACTAAACTACTCCTTTAATTGCATAAGGTTTTAATATTATAACATTTGGAACCAAAATTGTTAAACGAAGTTCTGCCCACTGTGCAGCATCTCAACGGGAGCTGGAACTCTGTGTGTACTGCGGTCTCCACGGTAAAATAACAGCCACTTTCGCCGCAGATAAAGCTGCCCACCCAACCGAATGGCAAACCTAGATGCGTTCTTCCAAAATGCGGCTAAGGAGACATCATAAAGTGCACCTCGACGACAACAGCCACACAGCAACGAAACGCAACGAGATTTGGGAGTCAGTGCGTTGCCCTTATAAATTTCGCATTTAATGTGCACCTCTGCTGCATTCGCTTCGATAAATAATTCCGGAAACATTCCTTGGCCGTTGGCATCCGGAGAGTCTGTGTGGGAGCCAAATGCCAAATGAACATCCGTTTTGCTCTGCTAGATTTCACCATTGTTGGCAATAATTTCAGCAGCTCTTGAGAGCATGAGCACGTTCCTGGGAAGCTGCTAACCAAATTCCGAACCGAGTCACAATCCCATAAAAATAAGTAACCACATGTAAGGCACTGGCACTGGAAAAAATGTGTTTCCCTGGCACTCGTTTCGAAAGTATGGTACTAAAATAGAATAATTAAATTAACTATATTTTCGCGAAAGCTAAACATATTTTTAATAAGTGAAAGATTATACTCGACTAAGCATATACAATTATGTGGTAAGTCACTTATTTTCTAATGGAAGCAAAGCTGTTAATTTCAAACTATCTGCAAAAGAAGCTGTAAGTGTTTGGTCCTTCCACTTATCATCTCCATTCCTTTTATGGAATTTACGACCAAACCAACAAACTGAAATAGCTCAAAGCTCGGACAGACCTGTCCAGTACTCGCTGGCCAAAAGGGAAATTTAGCCTTCGGAGAACACCCCAGGGCATTTTGCCGCAGCTCCTCACTCGGACACTTCCTCTGCGCAAAATATGAAAATTAATTAAAACTTTGGCAAGACACGCACACGGTCGAAAAGAGAGAAAAACGAAACAAACAAACAAACGGATAGCTAAAAGACACAGCCGGAGTCGGGGAAAAGCTGGAGAAAATTATGATGACCATGATGAAGCCAAAGGTGTGGAAGTGGGAGGGACTATTTGGGGATTCAGGAGCTTTCCATTGGGGTCAGCGCGTGCGGCAGACGTTCCTGCTATTAATCCATCCACCCTCAAACACACGCAAAAAATACCAGGACAGACACAAGTTCATAACGCGAATATAAAAACGCTGCAGGATATCGCTACAACAGACAATTTCCGGGCAACTTAAACTTGAAGACGTCTCCCAGATCCTCCGCCCACGCATCCGGTTTTGTTTGCCAAGTTTCTGCTTCGCTGGAGCTCAATGCTTTTGGCCAGAGCCAGGAACAGTCAAAAGCAGCTCCAAAAGCGGCAGCAGCCCGCCTATATAGTATCTGTCCACCGGCTCCTCCTTTCTGCCCGCTGCTCCCAATGGACGCCGATTAAGTCTTGGCCGAGTTGCGTGCACCGAAAAATGGAGGAGTGGGCGGAAAAATTAAATTATTAAAACATCACCGGATGTCCATTGAGTAAAGAAACAGAAGGCTCAAAGGAATCTGTCGCAGCTGTTAACGAAGTTGTCCGGCGAGGAAGTCTCTCAAGTGGCCAACGCACCAGCAAAGCGGTGGGAAAGTGAAACCAGCGAAACTGGCAAGTCAAGCTTAATTTCCGGCTTTTAAATAAGGATCGATCAATCGACCAGGGATCGTTGTGTTTTGAATAGCAAATTAAAATTTGGAAAAGAAAACGCTAAAGGCTAAGCCTCTTTTATTATTACAAAAAAAAAGTGTTTATCAATAAGCCAAATCAAAAATTTTGTATTTCGTAGAAGCCGAAGAAAAATAATATTTCCACAGCTCAGTCACAACAGAAACGCATGTACGTAGTTCGCTTCGAGCAGTAGATGTACCATTTCAGCAGCTCAAGGGTTAATTTGCATAACCGACGCCGGCTGAAGCATTTAAATAATTCATACGCTACTGCATCATTGATAGCCAGCCAATAATAAATACGCAAAATGGGCAAACAGTTTGAGGAGGAAAAGAAGCAACCACAACGAATTTTCAGCGGCAACAGATTGTTCGGGCATTGTATCTTAAACGTAAATTCAGGTATGGGGTCAGATATGCAGGGTAAATATGCCAGGACAGATATATGTACGTTCGTTCGTATGTGAATATATTCCATGTCCCACAGTTCAGCGGTCGCTGAGAAAACACAGATGGGACACACACTTAGCCCGACAGCCATTTCTCTGGGATTATGGTGTCTACAGCTGGCACCTGCACAGTCTTGCAGAATTACAAGCAGCGGTTGAATAAATTTTAAATTCGCTTAATTTATTTAGCATAAATTCTCAGAGAAACAAATAGAATTAAATTAAAGTCAATTTCAGATATTCCCCAAATGTAAGATCAAATTGAACAGTTGATTCAAATCTGCATTTCAATGCATTGATATTGCTCAAAACATTGCACATTCATATGGCTCAAAGCAAGATGTGTAAGCAATCCACATAAGTGTATTTAAAAGCTGTCTATCGAGACATTTGTCTCAAATTTATATTGTTCATTTTCTGATAAGGCTGAAGAATATCACATCAGACGTGTTTTGTACATGTTTTGCTATAGATTTTGTTTTATTTGTAATCCACACACTTTAGTTACCCAGAAAAGTATGCTACGAAAATGCAACATTCGTCGATGTTATCAACTAAAAGTGGTTTATGCTTTGTTTACGTAACATACTCACTCAGAGACAGACCACACTCAGAAATTCTTTCCAAGCACATTTCCAAGCTATTCTTTGAAAGTTATGTAAACTTTATTGCGGAAGACAAGGGCCGGCCGAGTACAAGAAGTCTGGCCAAGTGAACAGGTAACTATTAAATAGCCTGTCATCCCACACACACATGACATAGTTGTGTATGCACAAGCGGCTGGACAGTGTGTGTGTGTGTGTATGTGTGTGGTATCCTTTCAGTGGGGCAGGAGTGCAATAAAGAAATGACAACAGCAGAAGAACAGTAAAAGCTCTTTGTATGCAAATGCAACTCATGTTGGATCTGGATCCACTTACAGGTGCCCCTGCACCACCTGTCCCCCATTTTTTGCTCACCCATTTCGATGCAGTTCCATGCTGATTTTTTCCCGCCACTCGAGTACTCGAAAAGGCGAGCCAGACCACTCCAGCTGAATGACCACAGAAATTAAATGAAATCTTCTTTATGTTTTGCCTGGAGCCTACGGATAAGTGCTCTCCTGGCCTCTGGACTTTGTATGTTGCTGTTGTTTATTTGTTGATTCTCACAATTTATTGTTATTTGCTTTATTTATAGTTTTCCTTCAATATTTCCGCTTAAAAGGCAATGTGGTGCGAAAAATACAATGAAATATAAGCAAAGTTTTGCGCAAAACAAAAAGTTTACGACTGCTTAAAAAAGTAGTGGAATAGGAAACTGCTTTAAAAAGGGTATTTTGTTTGTAAATGGGATGTATGATTTCCCGGCTGCTATGAGTGAAAATGTATATTTATTTAATATAATAACAAATAATTTAAGCTTTAAGCGATACTAAAAATTCAATTATTTTAATGAAGAATTTTGATTTCACTATAGCAATCTGTGGTTTATGGAAATGCCTTTGTATTACAACTTACCTCGATTTATCAGTAATCTCAAGAAATAAAACAAATATTTATATCCATTATTCTTGACCCACTATCTCTCTGTTTTACCCTAAGGATCATTTATTGATCACAATCGAGATGGGAACTTGAACAACAGGGTACAGGTGATTCCCAACCATGCCGACTTGCATTTAAGGATATCTTGCTGTCTTAAGAACCATTCCAGCCATGGCACCTGCCTTTTGGTAACACGGACTTGGACACTCACATAACCACACACGCGGGAGCCGGGTCCTGGCACTTGGCTGCTCTTCATGGCTGATTTATGCGCTGCGAGTGCAGCGGCAGGCAAAAGTGCTGCCTGCTTCAAGGTACGAGAATGCTCGCAAAAGTGGCTGGCCACTCCCCCTTTTTTGGGGCCGCAGCCTAAGTGGTTTATACTCGGCGAGATTTTGGCCGAAATACCTATAAATTTAAACTCGTTCGTTGTCTAAGTGGGCAAATACAAGTTGCCGCATTCTCATCCGCAACTGCAACCACATCCCCATCGACATTCGGCATTTTTCCCCAACATCCTCTTTCTCCGCCTTTGCTACAGCTTGCAGCACTTGTGAAAAGTTTGCGAAATTGTTGTCTAAAAAGTTTCTCCTGCGGTTTCTTGTTATTTTTTTCGGTTTGCGTTAAGCTTAACGCACAAATTATTTGCTAAAGTTGGCCTTGCTGCACTTTTGGCCAAGGGAAAAGAGCCGAAAAGAAAATGTTAAAGGCCCAAGGTGTGCTAAAATATTTAGAGTCAAGCTACCTTAAAAACAAACCTTTTAAATGAATTGGGAATTGTGTTTAACCGAAATGGCTGAATTAATTTATGCGCCATCAAAAAGGGAATCTGCTGTCCTGGGTCCCTCACCCTCTGCGGTTGAGGACATAAAAGGAGGACTGGAAAAAATCTGGCCACATAATCTCTTGTAATTATGCCCAAATCGCTTAATTTTGCAAATCCACCGCGATAATTAACTAAAAGTGTCATTAAGTTTTAAGCAGAAACAAGCGACAATGTGCGACTCGAGTTGGGACTCGAACCCTGTGAAGGAAGGACTCGATGGCGATGGCGATGGGGATGACGATGGCGACTTTGTCAACAATAACAAGCAACGTAATTACGCTGGATCCAAGACTGGACCCAAAGCCGGGCAAAACAAAAGCCAGCGCCGCAGAGAGCGAAAGAGAAATTAAGCAAAACATAAAGAGGATGTGGCCAAAGCCTCGAACAATGGCGACAAGCGACAAGGATGCCAAAAAAAGGACGAATAAGAAGGTTGAAGGAAAGGGATGCGACCGAGGGATACCTTCTCTTTTTTAGTTGATTTTACTAATTTTCTATTTCCTTTCATTGGAGCTGTGTACTATTCAAATTTAAAATAATTTGTATTAATCTATCCATCTAATTTACTCCCTGCTGTCATTTTCAGTCAATAGAGGACCAATAAATATCTCTTTATGAGCTAATATAAAAGAATTTTTAATTATTAATTAATATTGGCAATTATCGGCAATTCGTTTAAGGTGACTACCTTTGTAAATATATCAATGATTCATTATCCCTTTCTTACCATTGTAGTAAGGCCTTGAAATTATTTTATAATGAAATCTTTGAACAATAATAAAATAGCAATTTATTCGCAGTGCTTTCTGTAACTAAAGTGTCATCCAAATATGATGCACTTCGAACATAACAGTCAAAAATGTTATATTGCAAATAGCTGATAAAAAACGAAATAAAGAGTTAGTACCTTACTCTAATTTTAACTCTCACAAAAAAATATATTTATCTCAAGATAATTGGTTTTCGAACGCTTTGCACGTATCTAGAATGCCCTTTAGATTCACGCTTACCCTGTAAAGGAAGAGGGCGGGTCGGGTCGACTTACACTAAACATCCATTTGGGTATTAGCCGGGGAGGCGGAAGCCGCACAAAGCGTGCCACCATTTGCGCCCAGCTGGGATGCACAGTCGCGTATCCGCAGGATGCAGGATGCAGGACTCGCAGTGCAGGCGGACCGATGACCACGCTAAGTGCAGGTTTACACAGGCCAATGATTGTGCGCCCGGCGATTGCGTCGGCGATCCTTATTACAGACCGCGCTAATTCCCATTTGAGATTGTCGCCCCTGCTCGACGACCTCATCTTCACCACGCCACGCCCTGCTAACTGGAAAAGCGCATCGGAAAAGTGTGGGTGGGAGGACCTTTCCCAAGAGGCCAGTGAGACAACAGCGGAAGCTGAGAACGGCTAAACAAGGAAGCAAAGTGAGTTGGTGAAAAAATAGCTGGAAATGCCGTCTCTGTTTGTCGTCCTGCCGGATTGCCACAGCGGGTGTGGATGGAGTGAAGGATGGCGGATACGAACATGGGAAGCAATCAACTGAATTTTACAGTGCATTGGAAAACACACTACCCGAGGCACGTATCATTGACCCAGAGCATGGCACAGGATAAAAAATAAAGTCAACAGATGTTTGCCAAAGGGAAAGGTGATGAGCCAAATGGCAAGGGTATCTAAAAGAGTTTAAGCCCATTGCGATTCCATTAGTTATTTTTAACTTGGTTTTCAATTTTAATAATTTTTCAATTTTAACATTAGGTAAAGAACATTTTATTTAAAAAGTACCAACAATAATCTATCCTCAAATACGTTGAAAATAGCTCATAAGAACAATCACTATATTTCACTGTATTTCACATTATTGAGCATTTTATAATCCTTTTTAATACTAATTAAAACTAATTACTTAATTTTAACTAAGTAGATAATACCGAAACAACTAGACATAATTAGTTCTGCGGGCGACCACCAGTAGTTTCTTAATAAATAGAATATCACTTATTGGCTGCATTTAAGAGCAAGTTCTATAATACCATTTTAAATTTATCGTTAGACTCGAGCACCAGTCCGGTTTTTGTAGTCTTCTTTGGATAATTAATTAAAATGAAAATTCGTTTGGACTAAAGTTTAACTGCACTAATCTTTTACCCCAAGCAATACTGCATTAAAAATATAAAATTGAAATTATTAATTGCAAAATCTACAAAATATTTTTAAAATTCCCATAAAACTTAAAGCTCCTAAATATAACATACAGGTAATTAATATTTATTTTTAAGTCGCAGTTATTACTACCGCTCTTGTTGTTTAAGATAAAAAAAACTTTCAAAACTCTATGACTTAAGTTGCACTTACATAGATGGTATGTCTTAACAATCAAATCGGAAAGCCGTAACAAACATCTCCAGAATAAGAACTCATCAGGGAAACTGAAATACAGCGTATATAATGGTTGCATTACTGGAAGTAAAAACCTCGCATTTAGTAAAACATTTACGATTTTTCCCTCTCGCAAAGCCCAGCTAGCTCCATTGCCATGGATACTTTGCAGCACTTTCGGGACAGCTTAGGGAAGCCATTAAACTTACTTAAAGCATTTTGAAAAGCCAACAAACGTCAACGTCAGTTTCAGCCTTAGGAGCTCCAAGTCGGAGGCCAAATCCAAGAATCCCAGTCCGAGTAGGAGCTGTCAGAGCGGGGCAGAAGTTGCAGTGCAATGCAGAAGGACTGTAAATAAGTAACAAGGATATCCAATTATTCCTTCACCACAGCCCACTGGCTTTCAAGGCGGCTGGAGCAGAGAGAGAGGTCTACGAGCCAGGGAGCCTTCAACGAGGAACAACGATTAAAATGCTGGGGTCCTGGCCCAAAGGCTTTCATAAATTTGCACATAATAAAACGAAATCTTTGCCTAAACTTGGCCTATTAATGTTGGTACACCACACGCACACATACGCACCGCACACCCACACTCACACCCACATGTAGATTTGTCCTGCGATAGACAGAAAAAGGACTAAGACAGACAAAGTTTATATTCAATTCCCAGGCTAAAATGCGAAAATGCCTCGAAATCCATTTACGTAAATTCTCTATTTAGCATGCATTCGGGGCATTTTCATTGTTTTTTATACTCTTTATTTCCAATCCTCCTGGCACGCTTTTTTCCCCTTCTGTCATCAAATTTCAAAGCTAAGCTGTAGTTTATTTTGATGGGTTTTCGCTCTGGCACCAAGCTTGCTCCTTTTGCTGACCCATTTGTGTGTCCTGCGGCACTGTCTTCGGTTACAGCCCCGTCACTTCCTTTTTGTTCTTGTGAGTCGAATATTATCGAATTTCGATTGTCTGGGGGGCCCAAGTGTTTGGGTTTGAAGAACCCAAATAAAAAGGGAGGAAAAAATGAAATTATGCGCATTGAGTTGTTCGACAAACCCAAAGCAAAGATGATGCCTAGATATATAGCCATATATATATATAGTTATCTAAAGATATAAATAGAGTTGTGTATGCTGTCTGTGCTTGTGGTGGGGTTAGAAGCTTGTTTATAGCTTTGCATAAAAACAAGACACAAACATGGGTCCCCCAGCTCAATAGTTTGTGTTCCTGAATGTTCCTACGGCGTATCAATATAAAGGAAGGTAACGAATTTCCGGAAATTTATTTTCGGGGGATTAAAGTTTTACTTGCATTTGCAAGTTGAGTCCACGGTGAAGTGCTTCCTCCATTGGCTTTCGGGTCATTACTTGACTTCTTGTCCCGGAGTTTGCCAACAACTTGAAGTCAGCTTAAAACTTGAGAGCTGGTTCACACACTTCCACATTTATGGACAAGTGCGGGTGTGTGTGTCTGAGTGTTGCCACTGTAACTATGTCATTGCGGTTTCCTTAATTCATTTTGTTTGTAGGCGGCGCGACATTGTCACTGTCATCGTCATCGTCATCCCCATCCTCATCCTCATCCCCATCGTCATTGTCAGTAAAAACCGCAGTCCGCGAGTGCAGAAACACAGCCAGCGAAAGAGACCGGAATAAAGCGATGCACTTAAAAAAATTATGACTAGAAAAAAAAACTCTAACAAAACAAATATAATTAGGTTAATAGGGCCCCGCTTAAAAATAATGTTTTATCATAGATATGTATGTATATGTAACATTTTTATTGGTATTAAAATTTTCACCAGCAAATTCTATTTCAACCGCTCATAAAAAATGGTAACTTTATTTAAATTTGTTCCATTCAGTCTAGAAGTCTATTTTCAAGTGTATCGAGTGATGAGCCAGACGAGAAGCCTTCTCCAGCTGTTGTTCTCGGCGTTGTTTTTAGTTGAATGGCAGCGCTAAGCGGATTAACGCTGTTATTTTAAGTTCAACAAACGAAACGAAGAATAAATTAATGAGTTTTCACTGTGGTCGAGCAGACGGCATACGGCCCACCAAATGGGTTTAACAGCAGAAAGCCAAAAGCCCAAACGCACACAAACTGAAGCTCCCTTTCCAAAACGTGGGTTCATGGACCAAGCCATTAAGCGCACTCCCCAAAATCTGTAATCTGTTCCCCGTTGCCCAATGTTTGATATACCCTAGAAAAATCGGTTATTAGATTGGGCTCTACTAATCGTGTAACCACATTTATTTTCTCCGGAAAGTAAAAGAAGAGCAACGCCCTTTTAGTTCGATTTTCTGATATATTTCAAACAAGTAAACTTATTAATTAAAAGTAGTATTATGCTAAACTTTACAATACATACAAGTTTTTTGAAACAATACAAAAAATAAGAAGTTACATTTATTGACAAATTAAAAATTGATCATAATAATAAAATTCTATGAAGTATCAATTAATTCAAAGTATGTAGTATTTATACCCGTTACTCGTAGAGTAAAAGGGTATATTGTATTCGTGCAAAAGTATGTAACAGGTAGAAGGAAGCGTTTCCGACCCTATAAAGTATATATATTCTTGATCAGGGTCACTAGCCGAGTCGATATAGCCATGTCCGTCTGTCCGTCTGTCCGTCTGTCCGTCTGTCTGTCCGTATGAACGCTGAGATCTCGGAAACTATAAAAGCTAGAAGATTGGCATTTTGCATGCAGATTCTAGGAGTTCCTACGCAGCGCAAGTTTGTTTCAAAAAGGTGCCACGCCCCCTTTAACGCCCACAATCGCTTATATACGATTTTAAAAATTTAAATATTTCGGAAAAGTAAAAATGCAGTTTTATTGTGTTTATCAATACCTATCGAAATGTAGAAGAAATTTTTCAAATCGGACCATTCGTTAAAAAGTTATGCGTGATCAAAGTTTCTATCTCCATCTCCCTCGCACTCCCTTTACCTGAGTAACGGGTATCTGATAGTCGGGGCATCCGACTATAGCGTTCTCTCTTGTTTTTTCTCATATTTATCAAATTACATAACGGAATCGATATACACATTTTTCTTTATAAATGTTTTTTTAAATATTTTTATTAAATATTATTATATATTCTGACAATTTTGACTACTTTATCCCTATGCATTTGCTTTATATGTCCGACATTTTCATAAAAATGTGTACGCCATTAATAAATTTTTATATCATCAATGTTTAAAAAATGTGGGAAAAACGAAGCCTAGCCCACACATTTTGGGAAAAATTCCATACAAAATGAGCTTGTATAATATATGGCCTCGTCTCCAGTTTTAGATCATATTTATACATTTTTAGATGGTCTTGTTTTTAAGGTTAAGTTACAAAGTTTAAAAATATTGCACCAGTCCCCTTTTTTTATTGCAAAATAAATATCCAATTAAAAATCTATGGCAAGCGCAAAGAAATATTCTCTGAAAGTTAAACTATTTCGTGTAAGAGTAAGCAAACATTCGTTTTCTGAAATCTCATCTGACCCTTTGAGTTGCCTTCACACATTTTTGTGTTCAAGAGGACATTTTCTCGTTTTTTCTCCTTGTATTTGCTTGTGTATTTGTAATTGTTATAGTTTTCGCATTGATTGCTCAAATGTGTGTGTTTTTGCATGGGAATGTGCCGGACACTGAAATTGTAATTAGTTCAAAATTTATGCGGACCCACTTCCGCATTTTTCCCATCGAGGATCACGTCCGTGCGGAGCTTTATTTTTTATGTTCGCGATACCGACCACGTCCTGGCAATTATTATTGCTCTGTATGGGGTTGCTCTTGTTTTTATTTTTGCCTTGTTTGCTCTCTTTTTTATGAAAATTCTATGAATTTCCAATCCCAAATCGGATTATGGCTTTAGCCGGACTCAGTGCGCTGAGAGCCATCGTGTAAAAAACAGCTATTGCAAAAGGAGCGAAAGAAAATAGAACTTTCGTGGGGCTGAAGGTCGAGACATGGCCATAAAAATGCGCTGGTCATACTGTGAACGAAAAACCGCCAATAACTGGAACTTTTATCCTAATGATATGCAACTAAGCCGGCAACGAAAAGATACACACAGCCGTTTAGCGAGGTTCGATGTCAAGTGCACAAAAGTTGGGTCCACAAAAACGAGAAAACAAGCAAAGGGTAGCAAAATTGAGCTGCGATGCAATTAAGCAGTTTCCGACAAATTGCCATCCAATATTTCTGGCCGGGAAAGACGGTCCCCCTTTGGGTCCCCCTTCAGGCCCCCTTTAACCATCGCCATTCCTGGCAGGATGCAGGCGCCAGTTCATCCGCTCCGAGCTTTGACGAGCACAGCCAAGCGGATAATGGAAAGCGCTCAAAAGTCCTCCGCCTTTGACGGCTCCTGACTTTGAGCTGCTCTCAGATGCTAGCTCTACTTAGTCGCTCTAAGTTGGTCTGACATTTTTGTATCGCATTGCAAAATTCGCCACAAAATTGCGGGTAATTAGCCAAAGTTGTGAACTCTGGTAATTGATTCGAGGAAGTTGTGCTAGTTAGTCAATGAAATTGAGATAGGAGATTGAATGTGGTTTTAAGCATGGAACGACAAGGAATAAAGTTCCTTTACCAATGAATTTAATTTATTGGGTATCAGTTAAAAAGTTGATAGTAAACACAATAAACTATTAAGCTAAGGATGTTAGCAAGATTTGAATTGCCGTCCCGATAAGTTATTGAAAATTAAACAAACTTGAATTTTAGGAATCATGTTGTTTATATTAAATTATAATCTGTTTATAAAGCACATACTATTTAATAAGATTGGAATGAAGCTAGGTCCCCCTATTCGTTTATCTGTCTAAAGCAATTAAAGACCTCTTTCTGTTGAGGGTAATATATACATAGGTCGGAACGGGTTGGATCGGCCACTGCAGCATTTAGCTTCCATTGGAACTATCAGGAAATGAAAAGAAATAAAATGTAACTTTGTTGGTTCTTAACACCAGAATATATCTATAATAGGAACGATCGAAAAATCGATCGGGAAATCGACCTAGCTTCATTTGTTGTGACCATTGAAATCGAAATACAAAATATTTTATTTTTGTAACAGCTGCAAAGGTGTGTAATATTCGGCTTGCAGAAGTTCGCTTCCTTTCTTGTTAATTATCCGTACACTAGTCAATTTGGGGTTTTGAGTACCTTACATTTTTTACAAACTGTATACTTAGAAGTGGACTTTTTAATTTGTATTAAAATATTTTTTATGACTTGAATTGTTTTTTGTGGCCTAGCAAAAAATGTAGTTCGATTGATTAAAGTAAGCCAAAAGAATTTTCAGTATATTTTGCAGTTTCGAAGCTTTCCAAAAAACTAGTGTAAAAACACACATTTTGTGCCTCCTGCCTGGAATATAATTGACAAACGTTTTTGCCTTTTAACCGGTTTTGTTTGTGTTTCCCTTCTCAATTTGCCACAAAGTAGTTGCCACCCGGAAGAGGACACAGGACGAAAAGGAGGCGGAGATGAAATTTACTTTAACGAACTCAAATTCCGTGATGCTTTGAGTTGCCCAGAAATTAACTCACTCGCTTACACTGTCCCACAGAAAGTCAAAGCCAAAAGCCGGTGCAGAAATGCAGCAAAAAATACTTGGCTTTGATTTCTTGGCCTCCTGCCTCTGTCTCTGCCTCTGCCTCTGTCCCTTTGCTTGGGTTCGTTTTTCTTGTGTTTTATCTTCCCGGCTCCTCCATGGCATTCATTATGCCAGGACCCGGCCCCGAGCTGCACCTACCGGCCCCCCGATTCGCCTTCATTTATCACAGTTTGTGCGCATTTGTCGACCCGCCTTATCCCGAGTGGGTGGCCTAACATCCGCAGCCGCTTTGACAGTCCGGAGATCCCCGGGAAAACCCCGAGACAAAAACGAGAATTTGCCGGGGTGAGAGTGGCGAGGTGGCGAGTGAGTGAGGCAAGTTGTCAAAGGCAACGCTTGGCGGAAAAATGTCTTTTAATTAGTGTTTAATTGAATTGCAAACTGGAATTTAAATCGAAAATTGCAGCGGGTCGACTTTTCCGCCCCGTTTGGCTTCAAAGTTTGCATTGTCCACTGAGCTAAATGGTCTGTTTGCTTAGCCAACTCGACTTGGCCATTGATAAAGTCACTTGTCGCCATCACCGAAGATTGTCAATGGACTGCGGTTAGGTTTTGAAGGAGATACAATTACGGAGTTCGGGGTTTTGTGATTGCTTTTGAGGGTGGACTTTAGTTTAAAGCATTTATTCCTACCCTCTTAGACAAAGTTAAGAAAATATGTTTTGGCTTGGCGAAATTTGTTGTACCGTTGGTATATTGTACAGGTCAAGCCAATACAAGCCTTAAAAACCAAAATAATAATTATTATTTTTGTAATATATATGTTTGAGGGATCATTTTGTATACCAGGAATACAATTATAAATTAACTTTTTAAATAATTCGAAAAATGTCACATTTAATTCTTCATATAAAGGCAATCTTATAAAGGTCAAAAATATCAATACCTAACTATACGTCAACAGCATTACTTCTTAAAAGCTAAGTGATATCAAACTCAACATATTTTAAGCCATTTGATAAAAAATACTTTTCTTTATGGTTCGAATTTTAATCACATAATTAATGGATCATTGCAACAATTATCAACATCTTACATAGCAAAGGTATTTTGACCTAAAAGCTCCACCTTGATATTGCCCCAGGGCTGCTCATCTGTCCTTTAAATTGCAGAGTAAATTGCTGGGCACCACATGCCCGTCTGGGTTAATTGATTATAATTACATACATGTCCTAATGCAATTCATCAAACGCGTATTGTCCCCGGATCTCCAGACCGCCGTGCCCGCTCCTCGACTCCCTTTATCCAGGATTGGGTTCGGGTTTCTGTAGGGGTATGGATGTGGGTGTGGGTCTCCTCCGGCCTCCAGCAGAACGCCCTGCACGCCTTTGACGACAATAATGAGCATAATGATGCTGCCGGGGCTGCAGGCCATGCGGATGCTGCTGTTAATGCCACAATAAAGACCGCAGCATGGATGCCGATGCCGATGGCCCGAGGAGCGCTAGCTTGGCCCGGGCTCACGTACAAATTGCATGATTACTATCAGGGATAATTAATGTTGATGCCAGCGAGACTCAAACATGTTGGCCGACGGCGGACTGTTCAACAAAAGGACAGCTCGACTCGGGAGTTCTGGCCAACTCAAGTCCCTGGGCCACATGCTGGCTTAGACCGTTGATATGGGGTTTCGAGTCCGGCGGTTGTCAACTGCAGCCAGTCGATCAAGTTAACCCGTTTTAGTAGTTTAAATGAAACTAAAACTTGATGTGACCTAACTCTGCTGTCGAGTGCAGGTTTTTGGGCTTTTGGTGGGAAACTAAGCCCCCGCTGGCAGCAATTAATGTAAGTCAATTCGCATCACATAACGGCACTGCATAAATGTCAAATCATGGGAAATACGTGAGCATTCAGTGGCTTAGCCATGTCCCAAATACTTGCAAATACCAATTGAATCAGGCAAATTATCAGGTAAAGAGATTGGGGAGAAAAGAGAGGGCCGCCACACACAATTCTCAAATTGTTTGGCTCGAACACCGCACAAAACCGTATGTAATGTAATCAAACGCATTGAAGTTAATGAGCCACTTAACCGACTTCCACTTCCGAACTGGCTCTGAATCCCATCCACAGTGGCATGTGCGTCTGTGGCGAGGCATATAATTATGGGATGCCTTGAATTAGGTCGAGCACCCAGCCGACCGCACATGCCGCAGAGAAGGTGAGCTGAGGCTACGATTAACCAGTTGATTTATTATGCCTTTTATTTAGCTTTAAAGTCATTTGCTATGGGTCAAAATCCATTATTACTATGAATATATCCTACTTCGATTAGCTCTGTTGCCTCCCTCACTTATTTTCATCAGGTCAATTAGTTCGAGCAATGCAAGGAACACGGATGGATCTACATATGCAAGTCACTTAAATAGCAATAGAGTAATATTAATATCAAATTTAACTTTTTAAACAAAACCATTATAAAAAAACTCCTTTATATAGCTTTAAATAAAATATTTAATTTAGATTAAGTTGCAGATTAATGCAGTGGGCCATAAGATTCTTGTCCTCCTTCGACGGAAATAGCCAGCCCAAGAACTCCACCAAAATTGGCTGCTGTTCAACAACAGTAGAATAGTCCTCAAAAGAAATAACGCCATCCTTGTCCAGATCAAACTTTTTCATGAGAAACTCGGTCATGTCCTGAATAAAAAATATTTAAATTAATGTTATATAACAAGTAGACATTTAATTATATAGTACTTTAAAAATTAAAATAAATTAAGAAAACGTTTAGGAAACCCATTAAACTTACCGCCTTAAGTTCGTTAAGTTCATCTTCGTCTTCGCCGTAAAAAAACTTCTCACAAGCCGTGCCCACTTGCTCTCGATCAATAGTTCCAGTTCCTTTCGTGTCGTATACCTAAAGCAAAAATAGCTTTATCCTTACCTTAATGTGGGTAAGAGCACTCAAACTGACCTCGAAAGCGAATTTCATGCGCACTTGTATGTCCTTCGTGGTGTAAAGATCGAAGAGATGGATCCAGGCCTGGGGACTCACATACTTGATGTCCTTTGTGATGGCGAGCAGGGTGCGTTCGATTACCTGGACATTGGCCACGTTAAACATCACCAAGAAGATCTGGTAGAACTGTTTCTTGGTCATCTTTTTGGCGTTGGGTCCATTGGCTTTGCAGAATTTGTAATAAACGCAGAGCAAACAGGTGATATCCGTCTGGGACATTTCCGAAGTGGCGGCCAACTCCTTGATCAAAGCCCCGTAAAGGGCGGAAAATCGGCTGTTCTCCATGCTATCAATGGTGGCGTCTAGATTTTCCATGACTAATTCCTCTAATTATTTAAAATAACTTTTAGTTAAGTTAGTGTTCTTGTTTTTTTTTTGTTTATTAATATTTATATTCCTTATGTAGTTTTTTTATGTTTTCTCTTAGAGTGTTGTGAAGTATTGGGGTTGGTATATTGATTCTAAATGACATATATTTTCAAAGCCTTCTGTTTTTACACGTAAAATATCTCATGCGTTATTTGCATTTTTCATTATTGGGACTTAATTTTAATATATATACAAGTTTTAGGATATTACATTAAGAATTAAGATGTTACCTTTCATTTCACTGTATTGATTGAAAATATGTTTATAGAAGCATAGAATGTATATTAAAACAAGAAAGGAAAGCTAACTTCGGGCGGAGCCGAAGTTGATATACCCTTGCAGAATATTCTGTAAATAATATTCTCCAAAATTATTCATATGATGCATTCTTAATACTAATAAAAATCCCAACTTCCTAACTTTAAAAACACCAAAGTTATGGCAATTTCAATCGTTCAGTTATATGGCAGCTATAGGATATAGTCGGCCGATCCCTATAAAATTTGATAGGTCGGATTGATTGGCCAAATATAAAACCCATAGAAAATCCCAACTTCCTAACTCTAAAAACACCAAAGTTATGCTATTTCCTATCGTTATATGGGAGCTATAGGATATAGTCGGCCGATCCTTATGAAATTCGGTAGGTCGAATTGATTGGCCAAATCAAAAAGCCATAGAAAATCCCAACTTCCTAACTTTACAAACAGCAGAGTTATGGCATTTCCTATCGTTCAGTTATATGGCAGCTATAGGATATAGTCGGCCGATCCCGGCCGTTCCGACTTATATACTGCGTGCAAAGGAAAGAAGGGTGTGTGCAAAGTTTCAATTCGATAGCTTTAAAACTGAGAGACTAGTTCGCGTAGAAACAGACAGACGGACAGACAGACGGACAGACAGACGGACAGACGGACAGACGGACAGACGGACATGGCTATATCAACTCAGGAGGTGATCCTGATCAAGAATATATATACTTTATAGGGTCGGAGATGTCTCCTTCACTGCGTTGCACACTTTTGACCAAAATTATAATACCCTCTGCAAGGGTATAATAATCAAAGCTTGAAAGCTAATTAAACAAGAGAGAACGCTATAGTCGGGTGCCCCGACTATCAGATACCCGTTACTCAGGTAAAAGGAGTGCGAGGGAGATGGAGATAGAAATTTTGATCACGCATAACTTTTAAACGAATGGTCCGATTTGAAAAATTTCTTCTACATTTCGATAAGTATTGATAAACACAATAAAACTGCATTTTTACTTTTCCGAAATATTTAAATTTATATTTAAATAAAATCGTATATAAGCGATTGTGGGCGTTAAAGGGGGCGTGGCACCTTTTTTGAAACAAACTTGCGCTGCGTAGGAACTCCTAAAATCTGCATGCAAAATGCCAATCTTCTAGCTTTTATAGTTTCCGAGATCTCAGCGTTCATACGGACGGACAGACGGACAGACGGACAGACGGACAGACGGACATGGCTAGATCGACTCGGCTAGTGATCCTGAACAAGAATATATATACTTTATAGGGTCGGAAACGCTTCCTTCTACCTGTTACATACTTTTGCACGAATACAATATACCCTTTTACTCTACGAGTAACGGGTATAAAAATAATAATAATTGTGTCATTTCTCTGAGTAAGTTCAAAACATGAAAGAAAAGTTAGCTTTCCTTTCTCGTTATGGATATAAATTATAGCTTGTAAACTTTTACGACATCCCAAAGTTCTGAAAGCATAAAATTAAATTTAGAGTTTCAAAACACCAATTTTCCGATTTAATATTATTTATATGAATAATATTATAAAATTTTTTTCATACGATCAGTCAATCTCAAGATAAGGATCTTAATCGATTTTTTCATAAAATACACGACAGTTCAGTCGCTAACAACAACGGCCTGCACGGACGTCATCTCTACAATAAGTTACACAGAAGTTAAGTTTCCCAGTGAAAAATTAAAAAAAATATATAATTCAATTTTTTAAGTATCTTTATTGAAATTAACTTGTTAGTTTAACAATCAAATACAAAAGACAAAATATTTTTTATGTTTGGCTCTTTCATACTAAATCGGGTCGAGTGAATGGCGTGATCTGATTATCTTTCTTTTATTATGCCTTCCTCTCCACAATTTTACATATGAGTGTATGTTAAGGAAAGTTTTACAATTTGAAGTTATTTCATTGAATATAATCAAAATGATTATTATGCGTGATTTTAATCTTCATGGGTCCAATTAAATTGTCCCCAATGAGTAATCAACTACTGTGTACCAATTTGTATTTGTTGCATTGGTCCAGCAAATTCTTCACATCATCATCCACAAGGTGTTTATTATATTTAAGCTTGGACTCAACTACAGTTATAACGGTATCCGCTTCCTTCTCCAAATCAGTCACCCTTGAAATTTCTCTTTTTACTCCTTCCACCACATTATCTATTAGGTTTTTAGCTAAATCAATTCTTGGATACAAATTCCTAAAATAGTCCTGCACTTTGACCAATTCGTCTTCGACCCTTTGAACGAATACGAATTCTGTAACCGTTGAACCTATAGCCTGTCCTGATCCAAAAACAGCCACTCCAACTGCAGCAGTTCCCAGCCCTGGTAAAAATATCGTTCCAATGACCGACCCTAAACCGCCCAAAAAAGCAGATGCACCAAATGTACCCAAATGGCCCGATAGTCGTATATCCTGAATTTTGTTTTGAAAACGACTACTTCTCTTAAGTTCTTCTATATTGAAATGGGGAATTATGTTCTTGCACTCTTCACTAGCGTTGGAGAATTTTTGTCGCACAATCATGAGTTTTTCTATGGATTTCTCTGCTTTTTCTTTCCCTAGTTGACTTATGTCGACGATTAATCGACCAATGATCGTATCCTCATTTTTCAAGCGTTCAAAGGCTGTTAATTTTGATATAACATTGCTGGCCCAAGCGTACATTTCATGTGAAGATTCAAAATAACTATCACACGCCCCCTTTATTAAATCGCGTATTTTTTCCATTCTAGAGATGGTATGGTCAGTGTGATAATTAACATCCAGGTCCAAATCAACATTCTTCAAGTCCTTCCATTTTATAGATTTGTCCAGATCTCGATTGTAAAATTGCAATATATTGGCACTGACTTGCAATTGTTCGGTAATGTTGTATTCGGCATTACACTCCTCGCGAAAAATCACCAAATATAACAAGAATGTACAAAATAACTTGATATTCATTTGTGTAAAATACATTGAATAGCGGGAAAAAACAATTACATAAACATGCACTGTCTTCAAAAGGAGTCTGCAAACTGAAATGAAATGAAATATAGGCTGGCTTTATACTAAATGATTATCATTATACCCTTGCAGAGGGTATTATAATTTTGGTCGGAAGTTTGTAACGCAGTGAAGGAGACGTTTCCGACCCCATAAAGTATATATATTCTTGATCAGGATCAATAGGGGAGTCGATATAGCCATGTCCGTCTGTCCGTCTGTCCCCTCCCATAGGAACAATACGGTGAAATCGGTCAAAATTTCATTATTTTTAGAATATTTCGCGCAGTGTATAAGCTATTGACATAAATTTTTCCAAGTCTTATTTATTTACGCATAGCTTGATCAGGGTAAAAGCGCTTGCCGATCGGACGTCTATATACTATTTCTCTTGGCATTTGTATTAAGAAGACTTCGGGTTTATTTTACACATTTCGGCTAAGTCTGCAAGGGTATTAAAACTTCGGCTTGCCGAAGTTAGCTTCCGTCCTCGTTTTTTCATTGAAATTGATTGAGATTACGACAATTTATTCTAAAGAATAAAGAAGAAGAATTTAAGAATTTAAAAAAAATTTCATTTCTACTGTTATCGCAAGAACCTCTCACGTAATGACATTTATTTTAATTGCGCGTGATAACTGGGTTATCATACAGAATACATTTCCTGCAAAACAGAATTCAATTAAAACAAAAGAAAATAAGAAAACAAAATAATCTTTCGAAATTTTTACTGTCAATTTTCTGTAAACAGAATTTGTCTTGGAAAAAAAATTTTGGATCAGCAAATCCAAGTTGCAGCGGTAAATAAAAAACATTTTATAAAAAACAGATTTTTTATTTTGAAGACTATTAAAATATTACATCCATATAAATTTCTCCTCATTATATACGTTAACTTCGTGTAATAACCAGACATTAATTCAAAGGGAGAATATTTTCTCATTTCCCAATTTTCGATCCTGTACCTGCAACGGGTGCAGCTAGTGCTGCAACCCATAATTCAATCGTAGATGATATGAACAACAGACACAGATCGCCACGACCTAAACGAAGTGTTAGTGAATCGCTTATGAAGGTAAATAGGCAGATAATAGTTTTTATGACAATACAGTATATCACGATAATTCCGAATGGCCTCCACGCGACAACTCCTTGTGAAACTAACCATTGACGTGTCGAATGATAGGCTGATACACACAAAGTTGATGATGTCGAGCCAACCAAAATCACCCAGAATCCATTGACTTGACACTAACGATACAAGCTAATCTCTGCAAGCAAATAGTTAAGACTCGATTATAAAGCGTATGCGCCGAATGGATTGGTATCGCGAAGGTATGATGAACGCGGTCCTCTTTTCGCGAGACATTGAAAGAATTGAAACTTTTCACACACCCTTCTTTCCTTTGCACGCAGTATATAATTCGGAACGGCCGAGATCGGCCGACTATATCATATAGCAGCCATATAACTGAACGATCGGAAATGCCATAACTTTAGTGTTTTTAAAGTTAGGAAGTTGGAATTTTCTATGGGTTTTATTTTTGGATCGGATACCTACCAAATTTCATAAGGATCGGCCGACTAAATCCTATAGCTGCCATATAACTGAACGATTGGAAATGCCATAACTTTGGTGTTTTTAAAGTTATGAAGTTGGGATTTTTTATGCGTATTAAAAGTGCATCCTATGAATAATTCTGGAGAACATAATTTACAGAATATTCTGCAAGGGTATATCAACTTCGGATCCGCCCGAAGTTAACTTTCCTTTCTTGTTCACTCATGGCCACGCAGACCTCTTTTTATCAACATCTACGATTGCAAAAACAAAAAAACTTGTGACCAAGCTTAGTAAAGAATGCCTCTAGGAAAATAAATTGTGTGAATTGCACAAAAGAAACGTTGCAAAAAAATGTATAATCTCTCAAAATAAATAAACAATACATATTGGGATGCAAATTTTAGAAAAATAGAAACATGGGTATTACTTTTAAGCCCAGGACGACACAGTGTTACCAATAGCTTATGCCAGACCATCACAATTTAGACCCCTCCCCACTCACAAAAGCTTAGTATTCAGCACGACAACAGAAGAAACCAAAAACGAAGAGAAAAGGTGGGACAAAGGATAAAGCTATTACAACTGCAAAAGACTTATAAAGGACTTCATCAATATAGCGACAACGCCCCGGGAAAGGAACGACCACGTGGGAAATCTCACGGTTATCGAGATGCAACTTCGAACTGGTGCGAGGTAACGCAATATGGGCTGCATTTATGCCAATGTCTAAATAGCCAATAATTATAAAAACTTCTAACTCAAGGCTTGAAAAACACTAACCACTCTTAGGTTTTCATACTAATATCATTTGAGTGATGTTGAATTGATATATATATTTTTCGCTTATGCGTGGCCATACTAAAAATAATTACGAAATACAAATTTTGAACGTATCTTTATGAACCTTTTGTTTTTTTTTATTGTTCTTAATTAAAAAGTTGTTATCTATACTGATTGGGGTCCTAAGTTTTCTGAATGGCCAGTTTCATTTTTTCATTAACTTTAACTTTTTCAATGCACTTTCTCTTACACTCCCAATTGCGAACCACCACCACATCTATTGCATCCAGTGATTTTGTGAAAAAATATTCGTATACAAATTTTATAAAATATTTTGTACTATTATTTATTCTTTAATTTCATGCAAGTTATTTATCTGAGCAGATATTACAAATATTTAAAAAAAATTAAAATATTACAATTTTATTTTGTCCGGGGTTGTGTAATTAAGTAGCGAGTCCATATTGATGACATGGGCCATAAGATCCTTCTCTTCATTTGACGGAAAAAGCCATCCCAAAAATTCAACCAAAATGGGCTGCTGGGACACCACCGAGGAATAGTCCTCAAAAGAGATTACTCCATCCTTGTCCACATCAAACTTCTTCATAATAAACTCTGTCATGTCCTGAAACAAAATAATAAGCCAGGTCTTAATTGTGTCTACTTCTTAAAGTAAATGAGTTACTCACCGCCTTAAGTTCAACGAGTTCATCCTCGTCATCGCCTTCGCTAAAGAAATGACCGCATGCCACGCCCACCTGTTCCCGATCAATAACTCCGGTACCTTTAGTGTCATAGACCTATAGGAATACATCTAAATTAGTTTTCAAATATGTTTGCTGATCCGGAAACGTACGTCGAAGGCAAAGCGCATGCGAACATCAAGGTCATCGGTTGTGTAGAGATCGAAGAGATCAATCCAGGCCTGGGGACTCACGAACTTCGTGTCCTTCGTGATGGTCAGAAGTGTCCGTTCGATGACCTGGACATTGGACACGTTGAACAGCACCAGGTAGATCTGGTAGAACTGACTCTTTCTCATCTGCCTGGCTGTAGGCCCGTTGAACTTAACGAACTTGTAGTAAACGCAAAGCAAACAGGTGATGTCCAATGTTGACATTTTCGAAGTTGCAGCTATCTCCTTGATCAATCCACTATAAAGAGCTGAGAACCGACTGTTCTCCATGCTATCGATCGTGGAGTCTAGGTTTTCCATGGCTTCTTAAGGTGTTTATTGTACGAAACAGTTCCCTTATGTTTGGCTATCTGGTAGTTTTGTGTTTTTATTTGTAGCTAGTTACTGGACGTGTCCTAATGTTTTTCTAGGTTTTCTTGTTATGGTTTGATGGCAGTTGTTTTCTTGGCCTGCTTAACTGAAGTTGAAAATATTTAAAAAGGTTTCCCTGTTGTCGGGCTGACTAAACGTTTTTATGTGAATTAAAATGTTTCCAATTTGGTTTCCGCACAATTTGTCTTCCTTAAGAAATTTATGCCGTAAGTCTCTCCCAAAAATATATCAATCAAAACTCTATACCGAAATCCAGCCCGACTCGCCTGCAAATCCGCCAACACTTGGCGATGTCAACTTTTAGGGACATTAAGAAGCGTGAATCCTTGCCGCTCATTCTCCTTTTTTTCCGTTAGGCTCTTCCCTTTTATTTTATTGTTATTATGCCGTGTCGGGCGGTTCACCCGCCTCCTCATTTCTTTGGTATTTTTGGGGGCGTGGCATGTGTGAGTGTGGGGCATACAATTACACAACAAAGGGAGGGAGATTCCGAACATTTGTTACCCCAAACAAAATGGCTACACAGCCGTTTCCGCCGAATTTCCACATGGAAGGCTTTACACCCATCTCAGCGCTTTTGTTTGGATTATTATATTCGCGTTTCTCATGCGCACAGCTTTCAGCTTGTGCCTCAGCCTTTTTGTGTGCCGCGTTTGTTTCAAATATTTATTCGAAATGGGGGACAGATGTAGTCCATGTAGCGTGGCTGATGTATTTTTTATGTCGCCGCGTTGTTTTATTGCTTTTAAATTGCGCTCCTTACATTCTTTGCGTTCCTGCTACGACTTACCCAATCTATTTGCAATTTGTCTTGCATAACCCACACACTTTTAAGTAGGCCAGGGTCTCACACGTTCATCATTTTCAGCACCCAATAAGTCAAAACTCAAAAAAAAAAAAAAAAAAAAAAAAAAATATATAAAAAAATTATTATTTTTTAAGAAAACTAAGTAAGCTACAATGAATCGCATTGACCTCACGCTAGATGACATGGCCAACAACAAGTTTCTCACAATATACAATAGTCTGATCAAGAGCTTCACCGCCTCCACGGATTTCTCTTCCAACGATGTGGTGAGCTTGCTGATCGTGTTCTATAAGTACACGCTCAACAACGGAACCCGCATGATGTCCACTCGGCAGCTCTACAACCTATTCCTCGTCAGTTTTGGGATCTTCGACGTAAGCATTATCGAGCGTATTTCGATGAATATCACGCGGGACGGTCGATCCGTTTCTCCAGAGGACTGGATGGGACTGTTCTCCGTGTTTTTCACCGGAAAGCTGGAGGAGCGAATGAAGTTTGCATTTGAGGTGCGAATTGTTCCATATTATTGTCTCAGTTCCTTTGGGTACATTAGTCGAGTTGTCAATAGTTTTCAGGTTTCAAATGATTTAGGTAGAGATACGTCTTTAAGAATATATGTAAGTCTATTCGTCTATCTTTTCGTTCTTATGAACTTCATGATTTCGAGAGTTGGGACTAAGAATGAAAACTTGAAGGTGCATTTTCAAAGCAAAGTAAAATGTTTTTAGGCGGTACGTAGTTATATAGAAAATATAAACATTTGAATTTTTCAAATCCAAAAATTATTTCAAAAGTTAAGAAATGAAGTTTAATCTTGTCTTCGACGTCATCGTTAGCAGACTTATATACCTTATCACCAGAGGGTGCCACATCTTTTATTTTTGCTGCGTCTATCTGGGCATAATTGTTTTGAAATTGATTAACAGGGTAACGGGTATTTAATAGTCGCGGCGAATAAAGCCTTCTTGTTTAAATTACGCAAAACAAAAAAAGGTATATAAGTTTATGATAATACAGACTGTTTTAAGAAGAACGGCTTTAGTTTTCGTGTTATACGTATGGCATTTGTAATGCAGTCTGTAACTTATTCGCTTTTTATGCGAATATTTGCATAGCATACTATTACGTAGTTGGATGCCATCACTTTTCTTTGAATTTTCTTTTTCCTTTTAGCAGTCGTAGTTTTAGTCGAAATCACTTCAGTTGCAATGAAAATCTCAAGAAAATTCCAGTTGCCAAAATACATGAAAAATGTAAAGGCGCTCGCGTTTAACCTTTACTTTCTGAGCACCTTCTCACTCAATTATTAAATTCCTTTATGAACATTAGGTTTATACAAGTGCTGGTACATTGGTTCTAAATCGTGAGGTGGTCGGATTGGCTATTGAGAAATTCTTTTACGGCGATGATGATGATGAGATCAAAGAACTTCGAGCGGTAAGTTATAGTATCATAAAATATTGCTGCATTTTAAGACATTTTTGAGCAGGACATGTGCGAGTTTTTGTTCGCAAAATTCGACACAGATAAAGATGGCGTTATAGCGTTCGAAGAGTATGCCGAAATTGTCCAAAATCAGCCTGGACTGCTCGAGTTTTTAGGGAAAATATTTCCAGATGACAAGGACCGATCATTGGTGGCTTACTGCCATAACATTGAGTCAATGTTTCCACCAGAGGATGGGTTCTAAATAAAGCGCTTTTGTTTGTAAAACAAATTTGTTGAGTTTGCATAATTCTATACATTTTTAACCAGCTTTAAAAAGATTCCAAAATAGCGCAAGTGTTGAAAATTGCCGCTTAGAGGCTTTCAAGCCGGCTTACAATAAAGTCATTTCCCATTAAGTACACACTGGGAAAAGTTGAAATTGCCTCCGCAGACTGCGAATGCCACTGCGGGCTCCTCTGTTGTGTTTTTTGGGCCGAGATCTGTGCCTTGTGTTCATGTTCAACTCCTTTCGAATGTTTTTCAATGGTGTGTAGGCGGTGCGGGAACTTTTGTTGTCTATTTTGCGGTTTTGTAAAGCAATTAAATTTGAGCAACATATGCGGGCTTCGTAGGCGAAACAAGGGAATTGTACAAGCCCAGCAAAACTCTAATTAAGTTCCTTAAAAATTATGTGTATGGCGGTTGCATTGTACACAAATTTGAAAGTCTATCTTAAACTTAAATTCATTTACACCTTAAATGCTTACCAAAAAAAGAACAAGCACAAGTTAAAGAAAAACTAAGTATTTTTTAGCAAAAAGCAAGAAGAAATCAACTTGTCGGTTTTAATAATTTTTCCTTAAAAGGACATTGAATTGCCACAGTATTAAAAAACCAACATTAAGGATCTGGTATTGCGCAGACTTATTCTCTGCAGAAACATTTATTGTTGGCTGGAATTTGTGTTGGGGGAAATGCTTAAGAGCACTTTAACCACGAGGCACTCGGCCAGTTTTACTCTGCGGTTGTTTTCTTTGGCATTGGAACTGCCACAGATTTCTATCCATCTATCAAGAGTTGTGCGTGCGACGGGGCGTATGGGTAACATCGAAATCGAAAGCGGAGAACTGGAAGTTGGCCATCAACTTGTGTGGGGCAATCAGCGAGATGCCAGAAATCGGATTGCCTGCGACAACAATTTGGTGACCCAGAGTCATTGACACGCCTCGTTTTCGGGGGCATTGGCTGGGCATTAAATTCAGCGCGTGACTTTCGCCCAGACATTTGTTGCTGGCCCGCCCCAGCACATTCTGCACAGACCCGGTCCGGGATAATGAAAAAGGGATCTGAAAGGGCTCAGCTGAAAGCATGAAAAGTGACCGCGACATCCAGCTGGCAGCTGCCCCACTCCTTCATTTTTTTTTTAAGCTGGAGTTCAGAGTTCGTCACGACTTTGTTACTTTTCTGCAAAAGGGTCCTTGGCTTGTTGTCCTTTTTTCAGCATTAACACGCGGCCTCCTGTTGCATTTCAGTTAAAACGTCGAGGGTCCCGCCGCCTTCCCCCCTCGGAGCCGCCTTTTTTCCTTCGCTTTTGTGCCTCGAGTGTGTTCTCACCGAAAAACAAAGCCATAGAGCGAAAACGCAAAAGGGCAGCAACAAATTGGGTAAAAACAAACACGCTCCCACATTTGTATTCCTGAACGATGTATCCTGCTGTTATCCTTTCGCGTTCGTCAGTCCATTTATCGTAGCCAAACTTTTGACTGGCAACTGTTTGGTTTCCTCCGCATTTTTTCGCCGCCTGCAGTAAATCTTGCGGTGCAGCCGGTTGGCATTTTTATGAAGTTATACCACAAACCCAGCTGCATGCCGACTGCAGCACAGTGCATTAACACAAGCCAGCTGAAAATGTGCATTTCCAAATGAAATGATCGCAATGAGTGTGTGGGTAAAGGCGGAAATTCGGAGTGAGTCAAAAAAATGAGAAACTTTTTAACATCAGTTACGTTACAAATATGATTACCCAACGCTATTAAGGTATCAATATATGGTTTTTACTTGCGGTTCGACATTCCCGACACGATATATTATACACATCCGATTTATAGAGTTCAGGTGAGTGCGAGGCAAAAAATCGTTATATATTTTACGGTCCATTTTCAGAGCAGCACGGTAATCTCGCAATGATACTTGCATTTAAAAGTTCCATTTTATATTTTTCAAACATTTTAATTTGCCTCAAAGAAAATGAGCAAAGTCATACCAGGTAAATAAATGGAGATTTCTCAATTCTTGTTTCCAATTTTTTAAACTTCAAGCCTTCAACTTAAGTCAAACCAGAGCAGACAAATTCGCATGATTCCAGTGCAAAGTGGCTTTATATTTTATTTTGCATTGGCAATTCCAAATGAAAACAAACAATTCGAACAGAAAGATAAAAATCATAATGCAAACAAATTGCCTTTTTAGGATTCAAAGTGCCGACAGAGGCGAAGTCTAATGCGTTTATGCCTCGAGCGAATCTGCGCCTTCAAAGGAAGAGGAAAATGCGCATTCTGCCTTTGCTTTTTACGATAACGATAACAATGATAATAATAATCCGATTCCCATAACGTCGGGCAATGGAGGGGGGGTCCAGGAATGCCGGGGCAGAAGTGCCAGGCGACCTGGAATCGGTTTGATTGTCACATTGTCATCATCTGCATATTAAGTACAAGTGATTACACCCTCGCGCTCGGGAGATTCAGCTACAAATACAGGTGAGCACATGTCCTTGGCTCCGGGATGATGTGTGCTGCATTGAAAATTCGGCATTTAAATTCAGCCAAGCAGCAGGGAATAAGAAAAACTCCGAACACATTGCGCGCACGGAGCACAAAAGCCAAGTATCTACGAGATACATATGTATCTTTTGTTAACGAGCACGAATCGGAGCAAATGTAAATGTTTTCCAATGTGTTTTGGGAGCAGTGGAGAGGCAGGATCCCAACACGTTTGACACGGTGGCAAGGAGAAATCAAATCAAATCGGTTTTTGGGCGAGAAGGAAAGGAAATCGGAAACGGAATCCATTTCAGGCACGTGAAGTCGTTTGATTATCCTGGTCTTTGTGCTAATGATAGAGTGGTGAATCTTTAAGAAAGTGCTGCATTGTTGTGTCGAATCGTATATTGTATACTTATTCCCCATAATCTCTCACGTGGCACTGAAGGGGAAAAACTCATTTGGCGCAACACAAGCTCCAATTAAGTATGACCAACTTCCACAAATGACTCTACTGCACCCAACTCGACCTGGGACTGCAAGCGTACAGTAGCCGACAGAAGAATGTATAGTTTTATTGAATATTTTAGATCTGTTTATTATTGGATATTTAATTGTTGTATGTTCATGTCGCTCCTAGGCTAGCAATGCATATTTCATTCCTTTCCCTGAACGTATATCCTAGACTTTAAAACTACAAAATACATATTGATAAACATTTCTGTTGCTATTATTTGGTCCTCAGCTGTCGGTACACTGTTTCGTTTTCTTTGTCTTTGGCCCGGAATTAAAACTAAGCACTTCGGAGCACACAACTGGCATAAACAAAAGTCAGACAATTGGGAGTGCCAGGGGCTGAAAAGGAAAGTGCAGGGGGCCGGAAGCAGGAAAAGCTGCAAACCGACTTTGTCTGCGGAAAACCCGTACTTGAAAAACCGTAAAATTGAAATTATAATTGCCACTGCCACTGATTCGAGGCGCTTCTTTCTTGTTCCGTGTCTGCTGCCAAAGATGCTCTAATTACGCCCCTAAGTGGCTGGAATCATTAAAATGCTTGTCAAATAATAGTTCTCCGTTAACAATTCATTTCAACAGCGCTTTCTTAGTTGTGCAAATTTTAAAGAATCCGTTCAAGAATTCCCTACCTTTCTCTGGGGATCTCCGAAAGGCTTATGCGTTAACCGACTTCAGTTGGCAGAATATGGTGAAGTGCATGTGGCATGCCGGATGTTGTGACAGTGCCAAAAACATTTCCACATTTTCCCGCAGACCCCAGTAGGGATAAAGTCCAAGCCTTGGCCCTGCGGCTCTTTCAGTGCTCCACATAGCTTAGCATTCATTTTTTGTGATCTGAATTCGGATTCGGTCAGTTGTTCTACTTTGCTTTTGTGCGCTGACATTTTTGCTAAATATTCAAAAAGTTGGCCCGCTTCGGCGTCTCACTTGTTTTTTGTTGTCGAGCGGATTTTTATTCCATATCCGAATGTTTGTCGAACACACCGTTCGCTTTGGGGTTCAAATCAGGCTGATGGCTTTCTGTTTTCCATTCGATAGTTCGGTTCGACAGCAACACACGTCGCCAGGACACCCCGACAGTTGTTAGCCCGAAGTTTAGATTTCGACTACGTTACGCAGGCAAGTCCACGTTGGGAATCAAATGGAATGTGAATTTAATCTGTCCAATGGCAGCACAGCTCAACTTTCAATCGAATCTGTTGGCTCGGAGAAAATCCTGAATTTAATAGGCAAAAAGTTGTAATATGCTTTGGTTCATTTGAGGCATTTAACTTTCACAAGTTGCTTAGTTTTCGTACGAATTTTATTTATTTTATTTAACATCTTTTAAAATATTCTGTGTAATGTTTTTTTCAGAATTCAAGCCAGGTGAAAAAAAAACAATAAAATTAAAAACTTTATCTGAGAATTGATGACAAAATCAAAGAAAAGACCGCTTATTCATGTAAAATAATATCATTCATTCATATAGAATTACTCTTTTGAAATATTTTAATATTCTGATTTCCTTCCAAGCCTTACATCCTAAATGTAACACGAAAGAAAGAAAACTAAGTATTCAGATATCATATTTAAATTCGCTTAAGTCATTTCAGTAGAATGAGCAGATACTCTATATCAATAACCCTTACCTAGAGACTTGAAGTTTTGTTGAAAGGAGAGTCAGTACTATCAGTCTTTAGTAGTTAAGTAATTATTAAATAAATCTCTGCCAATTATTTTGAAGATTCACCTCAGAGCTTAACTCTTTATGGCAAATCATTCCGTTAAGTGTCGTTTAGGTGTCTTCATACTTAGTTCCAAGTTTCCAAAGGATTAAACTGCTTGAAGAAACAAATACAATTTTGTTGTTACATTTCAACATGGTAATGTCTTTTAGTATCCCATCTCCTCATGTGTGGCCATTCATTTCGCATTTCGGAGCTATCGGAAATGCAGCAACACTTCAGATTTCAAATTATTTTTAAGTACCCCAGAACTGTAAATTGCACAAAAGCCAATTCTCGGTATTACGAAATTGTTTTGTACTTATGTGTGTGTGTGTGTGTCTTCTACAGCAACAACGATAAGAAATACCAAATAGACAAACGTAAATGTGGCCTCTTCTACGAGTCCAAGTTTGTGTGTTGAGTCCAGGTTCGATTCCCTCGTATTGAAGAAGCTCCAGCTTTGCCTTAGATACACTGAAAAAATTAGAGCTATAAGGCACTGCTTTCAAAGATAATTAAGCTTACTTTATTATCTTTTTAATATCGGTTGTGCCTAAAATAATATTTCAATATTTATTCGACTAAATTTATTCAAACCTATTTAGTTTCAGATATGAATTTACCTTTTTTTTTAACATTTTTGAACATAAAACATAAATGTTAAATGTTTTAATGTTTTTTTAGCCTTTTTATTTTATTATTTTTTTTCTTTTTTTTTTTACTAACTAACATTATTTTGTCTAATGTTATAAATAACAACGATTAATAGCTAATTCCTCTTCTTTCAAATTAGAAAATGGCATGCCACATTGACCTATCAACCCAAACCAGTGTAATTTTGTGCACTGCACAAAAGCCGGAGGAGGCGCTGTGGGAACATGAACCAAAGTGTTTGTTGCATGCAACTGATTGCAAAGGATTTTATGGCGGCTGCTGCTCCTGCTGCTGCAGTTCCCCTTCGTCCTTCGTCCTGCGTCCTGCGTCCCGCCTCCTTGGTCCTGTTCTTCCTGCTGCTGGCCCCTTGTCATGGCGATGCAAAAATCCACAACAGCAGCAGCTGCCGATCGCAGCAGCAACAACAGCAGGGCAATGGCAATGGCAATGGCAATGCTTAAGTGCTGCAGTTTTCAGGGGATGAGGCGATGAAAAGGGAGTGCAAATGGACTGGCGTGGGGTGAAATGTCTGCTCCGGCTTCCTTGTTGCCACAGAAGGTGTCGCTGCACTGGCACTGGCGCTGTTGTGGCAAAACACGAGCCCGCATCAGCAGCAGCAATGCCAGTTGCAGCAGCAACAGCAACAGCAACAGCAGCAGCAACAGCAGTAAAATGTCGACATCAGCATTACATGCGAGAATTGCTCGACTGCGGATTTGCAGTTTAATGGCAATGCAACCAGGCAACTGGCAACTGGAAACCGGCAACGGCAACGGCAACCCATCGTTGCAATCGGCAGGCAATCGGTGACGGAAATATGCTGCGGTGCCGTGTGATGCGGTTGCCATCCTGTCATCCTCGCCAATTCCCCCCAGCTGCGTGATTAGCTGGTAGGTGAGATCCAAGGTGGAATTTTTCACACATCGAACAGGGGCTTTGCAGCCTTCAAAACAGTGCCGCGAGGTTCAGCTAAGGCCTTGCCAAAATAATTCGAAGCGGCATTTAACCGGCTCTCAAATCCACACTGTCAGCAGCATAATGCGTGGGTAATTGCTTTGGGACATCAACTGCAGAACAGACGGGCGAATTCCAACTTTGGAGCCTTAGGCGCTTTGTGGCACAAAAAAGGTTTAAGAATATTTGAGTCGCTTGTTTGGTAAAAATAGGTTTTTCGCAAAAAACTATAGATAACATTTTATTTGTTCTATAATTAATGTTAGTCATAACAGTTTAAGAAAATTGTGTTATTAATTAATACTTAAAAAGTTAGATAAATAATCTTTTAACTAATATTAAAACAAGTTCTAAAATAAAACTTAACAACAAATTAATTAAAAAAATTAATTGAAATTGGCTGCCTTGCTACAATACGAGTAAATTCCATTTGCCTAGCTTTTATTTAAAAACAAGAGAGAACGCTATAGTCGGGTGCCCCGACTATCAGATACCCGTTACTCAGGTAAAAGGAGTGCGAGGGAGATGGAGATAGAAACTTTGATCACGCATAACTTTTTAACGAATGGTCCGATTTGAAAAATACATTTCGATAGGTATTGATAAACACAATAAAACTGCATTTTTACTTTTCCGAAATATTTAAGTTTTTAAAATCGTATATAAGCGATTGTGGGCGTTAAAGGGGGCGTGGCACCTTTTTGAAACAAACTTGCGCTGCGTAGAAACTCCTAGAATTTGCATGCAAAATGCCAATCTTCTAGCTTTTATAGTTTCCGAGATCTCAGCGTTCATACGGACAGACAGACGGACAGACAGACGGACAGACGGACAGACGGACATGGCTAGATCGACTCGGCTAGTGATCCTGAACAAGAATATATATACTTTATAGGGTCGGAAACGCTTCCTTCTAGCTGTTACATACTTTTGCACGAATACAATATACCCTTTTACTCTACGAGTAACGGGTATAATAACAATGCACAGGATCTTTCTCGAAAGTGGTCACAACCAATTTGGAAGTGCATATACGAGTATAATGTATGGTAAGGAAATATAAACAGTTATATTGACAATAAGAGGTACATTTAAAAAAATCGTTCGAATGACCTACCTATTATATAATACCTATTTATTTTGCATTGAATTTTTAATTTATTTTTTCTACTAAGAACCCAATCTCATCAAAGTCGATTATTTTATTGACTTTCGTTAAAAACAACGTTTATGATATCAGGTACATTTAAAAAAATCGTTCGAATGACCTACCTATTATATAATACCTATTTATTTTGCATTGAATTTTTAATTTATTTTTTCTACTAAGAACCCAATCTCATCAAAGTCGATTATTTTATTGACTTTCGTTAAAAACAACGTTTATGATATCAGAGATGTACTTTATACTTTTTTTCCACGGAAAATATAAAAATATGCCGAACCGAAAAACTCAACAAGTTTTCCAATAAAATTAAAAGTTTGCCTGCATGCACAGATTTCGCAGATTTCACAGGATCCATTGAAAGTAGCAAATACAAATACTAACGAAAAATAGATAAAGCTGCGGGGCGGGGGAGATGGACAGGGGGCAGCGCTGTTGGCAAAGTTTTGATTGCCAATAAGGATTTACAGGTGATAATACAGCATAATCTGGCCACGTTCCACGTGCCGCGTTGGCAGGGCAACATTCTGTTGGAAAATTGTATCTGAAATTTTGTAGTTACCTTGTGCTGCCCGGTTTTTCCCCGCTTTTCGAACTGCATGCGCGGAAAGGTGAAGAGCGAAATGCATTAAAATGGATTTTGAAACTTTAAAACTCAATTTCAATTGCACAGAAAAAGTTTCGCGCTGCGATTTGCATATTTACGTAAAAGGGAGCTGAAAAACAATATCATGCTGATGCAGCAGGAAAAAAAATATATGAATTCCTAGGTCCACCTGGGATTTTCACGAATTAATTAGTTTCGCTTGTCCCCAGATCTTGGCCCTTTAACATTGCCTCCAGCTGCTGCCGCTGACTTGGACTTGGAAATGAAAAACAGAAAAATGAGCTCCTCCTTTTGCTGCCAAGTGTAATAATTTGAAAAGCCATTGCGCCGCTGCTGGGTCGGAAAAATTCATTTGAAAAATTAAGTTCTCTCACGGACAACGCCGCGTCACACCGTCGGCCAATGGGGCGTATGAGTGACCTGATTTCAACTTCTTTCTGCACTTAATTACAAAATGAGAATGCATCCAACGGCAGCGGCAATGGCAGGCGAGCAACTACAACAAAGCCCGCGCAAACAAATTTCAATATTAAAATTCCTTTTGCCTCATAGTTTTGGCGCCGCGAAGGAGCAGGACGAAAGTCCGGATGTTGGGTGTCAGAAGTCAGGAGTCATGGAGACAGCGCAACTGGGCGAATGCAACTGCGTGATAATTAAAATCAAAGCGTTCAAAAGAGGTCAAGACTTGCGCTGGAAACGTGGAGAGGACATCGGGTCGCATTCTCGAATACAACACAGCAGAAAAGGTCTCTGTGGCAAGGAATCTAATCCACGTGTAATTCTCTCCAATTGTTATATTAAAAGAGATTTCAAATTTGGTAAGTATTACAAGCATTTTTGCACAAAGATGCTGTTGCTTGTAACTTACTTCGAACTTAATATTTGTTTTAATTTCGAATTTCGTTATTTCGCTATTAACCTTCTGATCGGTTATTTTTACTCGGGTTAACGTTAAGAAAATAATGCAAGTCTATGTCTTCTGAATGGTTTTTTAAAAACGGAAATTTGTGCACTTTTGGAACTTCTTAAGCATTTCCCAACTATCGCTTACCAGAATCTTTCATGTGTCGCTGTTGATCAATTTTATTTATTATTCGCTCATTTCACACCTTAAAATGTGCATCAGAAACAGTAATTTAAAATTTGATCGAATACATTTTATTAGTTGGAGATTTTTATTTTACAGGGCAGCTGGTAATATCAACCGGTGTTTCCTTAAAATATTATTTTCTAAACAAACAGAAACAAAAAATTGGACATAACAATCTTATTTTTGTTCAAAAAGGTTTAATAGTTTAACAATGTTGAGAGTAGATCCTCAGCTAGACACCCAACTAAGCCCACATTAATCAGAAACGAACTGATATAGAGAAGTTGCAAGTATCATATCCGCAGGGCAGGACCTTTCTGTTCCCTAAAGCTGCACGTTTCATTTCTGGATTGGATGAAAGAGGAGGGAGCTGCATGCGTTCCTATCAAAACAATGAGGAATAATTAAAATTCACCCTCAAACAATTTGTGAGCTTTGGCGGAAGGACGCTCCCTCCCTGTGAGAGTGTGTGTGTGTGTGTGCAAGGAGGGCGGGGAGTGGGCGGGGCGGCGGACACATGCTCATAAATAAATTTATGTTTGCTGAAGTGTATTGGGCGTGCCAGGAACCTGGCAACCAGCCCCCAGCTCCCAGCTCCTAGCTCCTGGTTCCAGTTCCAGTTGGCCATAAATTTCTGGTTGTTGTTGCCGGCTCCGACAGCTTTTAGACAGGTCCAGGGAAAGAGACAGAGGGTGTTTTTCTTTGCAATTACAAGGACTTCTATTTTAGCATCCTATCCTTGTATCTGGGGAATTTGGTGCTGCTCTTCCGAGTTTTGTTTACTGTTCGACTAAATCAATTTGCCCAGCATCATCGGGTAACTTGGGCAAATTAGCAGCCATTTAAATGCGCGCTTTAAGCTGCTTTTCCCGCCTTCTTGTTAATCATACTTCACACTTTTCGCAAAGTTAACCTTTGATTCAATTTATCAACTTCAATAAACAGAACAGCAAAAAATGAGACACACACACAGGGGCCACAAAAACCAGGGAGAGCTGGCTTGCGCAAAAGTTGCGCCTGCGAATCGCAAAGGACTAACGACATCCTTTGAACGCTCGCAAATAATCCCGCAAAAACCGAGAGCTTAACTTTTTCAGCATTTATGGGGGGTTGCATTCGCCCATATTTGGGCTAAAGCCCTTTTTGCCATTCGCCTAGTTTAGCACAAAGTTGAAACGTCAACGCTGTCTGATTCTGATCGTATGCCACCAGCAACCAACACAACCAACAAAAGCAACATTGTCCCTGCCACTGATGGATGGATATATTCCTGGATGTTCCCATGGATGGATGGGCTGCACCAGACCCTAGTCGAGTCCAGTTAAGTTGGTCCAATGCCGCGGTTTCTAGTCCGGCGTTTTGCACTACTATCTAGCAGTGATACGCCTGACCAACGGGCAAAGGCATTTTCTGGCAGGATAACCACTTGGCGGAGTTTCCTGAAATTCGGCATTAATTATCCAAGCAGCAGTGAGTCACACACAGAAAAACGTTGTTCATTTGAACCATGATTCTTATATTTAAATATATTTAAAACATTTTTAACATTCAATCTACCAAATTAAAATAACAAGTATTGGTTGAACTTGAAGCGAAAAGTAACTGTATTTAATAATATTTAATGAGACATATTACATTACATATTGAGTATAATTTACAGTAAATTTATTATTATATCTGTACAAGATGCAACTTTATATTAAGCAATAATTTTTTAATTATTTCGACAGTCAACCATAGTGTTACGTTAAATTTCCAGTAAAAGTCTATTTATTTAAATGTATAATATTATGTAGTAAAGTACCGAAGACCAATCTTTTTCGCACATTCTATTAATAAATAAAAATAAAACTATAAAAAGTCACTAACAGAACTTAAAATCTTAATATAATTATTAATTATTATTGATTAAAGTTTTAATTGCTATAATTTTTACAGGGGTAATGCAAAATTGCGGCTTAGATTTGTTTACCAAAAGGCAAAGTAAAAAAAACTTAACTAAATATTGAATCACGAAGGCCTCCGGGAGCTTCTAGCTTTGTCAAAAAGTTTTCATCACTTGGACTTGTCCCCTCAGTCCCGATTCCCCGAGCTTGGAAATGTCTTCGATGGCAGTCGGCACTCGGCTCTATCATCAATTTATGTCGATGGATAGACAATGTTTGCCTACACACGAAGGCACAAATGCAGACGGACATATAAATATCCAACAAGTCTGAAATACAATCTCAGCCAATGTTCTGCCGAGAGTCTCTATTTATTTGTTGTAATAATATTAGTTTTTGCATTTATGTGCGAATGTGTATGCACAAGAAGCATCTTTTGTTTTGCTCATCTTTCGCCGGACATGGGCCACTCCGGAAATAAGATTAATGCAATTGGGAAATCCAACATGGAGCAGTTGTGCTGCCTCTTCTGTTTACTTTTGTCTCAGCTCTGCCAAATATTGGAAATGATATATGTATGTATATTTATTTGTATGCTAGTATTTCATTAATTGTGTATTCGACTGCCCTTATAAGTGTCCCCGCCGTCACACTCGGGCAGCAGATTTATTAAACAAATACTCGAATTGATTGCAATGGAAATTACACATCTAACTGTCATTCGGAAGTGCATGTGGAAAGTGCATTTGATTCAACAGGAATGCGCTTTACTCGAATGGGATAACCGAAAATGGTGCTGAAGTTCAGATTGGAAATATTGATTATAGAAACGATCGGTTTGAAATAGAAATAAACACTGGCGAATCAGTTTTTATCTAAATATGATATTTTTAAACACATTTTGAGCTCGAACCAAATCGCAAAAGATCATTCTTTTTATACCCTTGCAGAGGGTATTATAATTTTGGTCAGAAGTTTGTAACGCAGTGAAGGAGACGTGTCCGACCCCATAAAGTATATATATTCTTGATCAGGATCAATAGGGGAGTCCATATAGCCATGTCCGTCTGTCCGTCTGTTTCAATACCGTTTGCGAGCTCAGTTTAAAAGCTAGCGATCTGAAACTTTCACAATTTTCCTAAAACATGTGTACGCAGATCAAGTTTGAAAATCGCCCCGATCGGACGTCTATATCCTATAGCTCCCATAGGAACAATTGGATATATCTTGCAAGATTTTATGATATTTTGCGCAGTGTAAAAGCTATTGACATTAATCTTTCCAAATCGTATTTTTTTATGCATACCTTGATCAGGGTAAAAGCGCGTGGCGATCGGACGTGTATATCCTATAGCTCCCATAGGAACAATAGGGTAAAATCGGTCCAAATTTGATGTTTTTCAGAATATTTCGCGATGTGTAAAAGCTATTGCTATACATTTTTTCAAATCGTATTTTTTATGCATTCCTTCATCAAGGTAAAAGCGCGTGCTGATCGGACGTCTATATCCTATAGCTCCCATAGGAACAATACGGTGAAATCGGTCAAAATTTCATGTTTTTTTAGAATATTTCGCGCAGTGTATAAGCTATTGACATGCATTTTTCCAAGTCTTATTTATTTACGCATACCTTGATCAGGGTAAAAGCGCTTGCCGATTGGACGTCTATATCGTATAGCTTCCGTAGGAAAAATTGTTAATGGCTACAAAAATATCACTTTTTGCCCTATTTGTATATGACAATTTTGCAGTATAAAAGCTATTGGCATGAAACTATGCAATTGCTCAGGGTAAAAGTTGCTGCCAATTGGACAAGTACATACTACAGCCGCTATTTAAAAATGAAATTAATTACGTATAGCTCATCTTTTTATACCCTTGCAGAGGGTATTATAATTTTGGTAAGAAGTTTGTAACGCAGTGAAGGAGACGTTTCCGACCCTATAAAGTATATATATTCTTGATCAGGATCAATAGGGGAGTCGATATAGCCATGTCCGTCTGGCATCAGTTTACACTAAACAATTTTAGCAATTTCGGCTAAGTCTGCAAGGGTATTAAAACTTCGGCTTGCCGAAGTTAGCTTCTGTCCTCGTTTTCTTTAAATTGTCTAATTTAAAAATAGTATATATTGACGTAGGCGAAAATCTATTTTTAAACAGCCTGCACAATCATGCATTAAAAACCTTTCAGATCCTCGAAAATGTTAAATATTATTTTATATTTATAATCCCTTAATATGCCTATTTAAACGATTTAGTAGTGATTGTACACCGTGTCTGATAAGAAAACAAGAAAGGAAAGCTAACTTCGGGCGGTGCCGAAGTTGAAATACCCTTGCAGAATATTCTGTAAATTATATTCTCCAAAATTATTCATATGATGCATTCTTAACACTCATAAAAAATCCCAACTTTCTAACTTTAACAAGAGAGAACGCTATAGTCGAGTGCCTCGACTATTAGATACCCGTTACTCAGCTAAACAACTTAATATAAATATGCCTTCTTTGCCGGGCAATTGCAACTGTGTACAATGTAAATACATACATATGTATATGCTTACATACATACACAGACCTCCAATTTGGCTAACTTGATTTGATTTGCATAGTTCCTGGGATATAGTTCGGTATTGACAAATGAAAACCATCGCAATTTCCTTTAATAGAAATCTTTATCGAGAATTAACGTTGACTCTGTTGAGCACCTTGGCCAGCTGTTCCAAAGTCATCCGTTAGATGGCCCTATTGTATACGCCATGAAAGGCGGAAATGTAGGCGCTAGCCAGGCTTAAGTGTTTAATGGGTTTTTGGGCGTTGGAGTGGGCGTAGCAAACTTTTATTTGGCCAATCGATAGGTATTGACGAAACAAATACATATCAAAAAAAAATTTCATAATAGCATCAAAACTGTGGCCACAGCTTGTGGCTTGTGGGCGTCAGAGGGGGCGTGGCACCATTTTGAAACAAACTTGCGCTGCGTAGGAACTCCTAAAATCTACATGCAAAATGCCAATCTTCTAGCTTTTATAGTTTCCGAGATCTCAGCGTTCATACGGACAGACAGACAGACGGACAGACGGACATGGCTAGATCGACTCGGCTAGTGATCCTGAACAAGAATATATATACTTTATAGGGTCGGAAACCCTTCCTTCTACCTGTTACATACTTTTGCACGAATACAATATACCCTTTTACTCTACGAGTAACGGGTATAAAAACACCAAAGTTATGGCATTTCCAATCGTTCAGTTATATGGCGGCTATAGGATATAGTCGGCCGATCCTTATGAAATTATGAAATTAATTATGGGTCGTATTAAATGGCCAAATATAAAACCCGTAGAAAATCCCAACTTCCTAACTTTACAAACACCAAAGTTATGGCATTTCCGATCAATCAGTTATATGGAAGCTATAAGATATAGTAAACCGATCCTTATGAAATTTTATAGGTCAGATTGACTGGTCAAATATAAAACTCATAGAAAATCCCAACTTTCTAACTTAACAAACACCAAAGTTATGGCATTTCCGATCAATCAGTTATATGGCAGCTATAAGATATAGTCGCCCGATCCGGCTCGTTCCGACTTATATACTACCTGCAATAGAAAGACAAGTTTTGGGAAAGTTTCAAGCAGATAGCTTTAAAACTGAGGGACTAGTTTGCGTAGAAACGGACGGACAGACGGACGGACAGACGGACGGACAGACGGACATGGCTAGATCGACTCTCCTGGTGAATATATGTATATACTTTATAGGGTCGGAAATGTTTCCTTCTCTGCGTTGCAAACTTTTGACTGAAATTATAATACCCCCTGAAAGGGTATAAAAAGCAACGAAAAAGAAAGAAGAATGATAAAATAGTATAAGTATATTTCACAATTCGATCAGTACCGTTTCTTTATACCCTTGCAGAGGGTATTATAATTTTGGTCAAAAGTGTGCAACGCAGTGAAGGAGACATCTCCGACCCTATAAAGTATATATATTCTTGATCAGGATCACCTCCTGAGTTGATATAGCCATGTCCGTCTGTCCGTCTGTCCGTCTGTCCGTCTGTCCGTCTGTCTGTCCGTCTGTCTGTTTCTACGCGAACTAGTCTCTCAGTTTTAAAGATATCGAATTGAAACTTTGCACACACTCTTCTTTCCTTTGCACGCAGTATATAAGTCGGAACGGCCGGGATCGGCCGACTATATCCTATAGCTGCCATATAACTGAACGATGGGAAACGCCATAACTCTGGTGTTTGTAAAGTTAGGAAGTTGGGATTTTCTATGGCTTTTTTATTTGGCCAATCAATTCGACCTGCCGAATTTCATAAGGATCGGCCGACTATATCCTATAGCTGCCATATAACTGAACGATAGGAAACGCCATAACTCTGGTGTTTGTAAAGTTAGGAAGTTCGGATTTTCTATGGGTTTTATATTTGGCCAATCAATCCGACCTACCAAATTTTATAAGGATCGGCCCACTATATCCTATAGCTGCCATATAACTGAACGATTGAAAATGCCATAACTTTGGTGTTTTTAAAGTTAGGTAGTTGGGATTTTTATGAGTATTAAGAATGCATCATATGAATAATTTTGGAGAATATTATTTACAGAATATTCTGCAAGGGTATATCAACTTCGGCTCCGCCCGAAGTTAGCTTTCCTTTCTTGTTTTAATTAAATTTACTTTTAGAAATTGTGCGAGCTGTCAAGATAATATATGTATAATATTAATTTGTACCTTTATTTTATATCCATTTTGTGGCGATCTATCTCTTATTATTGGCTAAAACAGTTTTGGGCTACCCTTTTTATAAAAAAGCCTCCCTCAATGTTAATTTTTAAAAAAATGCTTTTAATTTGTAATTGAACTTTTCAAATTTTTATAGGTGTTTTAGCCATAAAAATATGCTCTTGGAATTTTGTTTTTCTATTCAGTTTGAAGAAGTACATTGTATTTGCTCCTATTATATTGATTTTCCTTTATATTCTGGCTAACTATAAGTGCTTACTTTTTGATAAAAAGTCAGCCCCTAAAATACATATTTATTATTTTCATGGTTAAAGGCTCAAAAAATGGAACAATAAATAATGACTAAATTTGAAATTTCCCTGAATTCAATTATATATAAGGGGGAAAGCCTAAGAAATTCACGAAAAACTGTAATATTTTTGATGAGTCCGGTTATTGTATGAGTATTAATGTTGAAAATATAATATTTTCTAAACATTTCACTGCACAACGGCGACAGTGAGCAACATGTGTTGATAAATAAAGGTATCAGTCAGACACTGTCAAGATTTCCTGGATTGGTTTTGGTATAATATTTTTAAAACCCCAGAACCGTCCTGAAAGGGAAAACAGTTTAGTTTACTTTTTCTAAATTTAACTTTCGGTTCCCCTTCTGAAATGGCGCATCATTAACAAACAGTTCCAAATTAGCTTTCCAATATATAAAAACTTGCATGTATTTCTTAAAAATGATCGCTTAGTTATTTGTCGTGCTTTGGCACTTGGTAGGCGCCGAATGCCCGGACATGTTCTCTAATCCGGACCGCATTGATGGCAATGAAGCCGCCCGCATCCTGCGGTACATAGCCTCCATGGACGTCCATGGATACGAGCTGTTCGTTGTAAAGGGCGCCGACATCCTCCGCCGCCTTTCGGGCGATGGCGCGGCAGTAACCGGGTGCCAATTCCACGATCACCTTTCCAGAGACTCGCTGCTCAGCCAACTCGATGCATCGGCGGACATAAATCGCCTCTGGACTGAACCAGAATCCGTTGTACACATAGTCGGCCATCCGATCCCGTAGGACTTGCTTCGTGCGCAGCACTTCCCGGTCCAAGGCGAAGACCTCGAGGTCCTGGTGAGCAGCGAACAGGATGGTGCCTCCGGGCGTCTCGTACACTCCGCGGGACTTAAGCCCCACATAGCGATTTTCGACAATGTCAATGCGTCCAATGCCATAAGATCCGCCCAGCTTGTTGAGAAATTCTAGCATCTCTAATGGTTTGGTATAAGCACGGCTGCTGGCCAAATCCTCAACACCGATGGGCAGTCCCCGATCAAACTGGATGACCAAGCGAACCGGGTCACGAGGCGCCTTGGCCATAGGATCGACGGTCATCTCGTAAAGATTAGCCGGAGCCACTGTGTTGGGATCCTCGAGGATTCCGGACTCGTAGCTGATGTGCAGGATGTTGGCATCGGTGCTCCATGGAGTGGCCGGCTTGGCGCTCACCTCGATTTCGTGCTGCTGGGCGTAGGCAATTAAGTCCTGGCGACCCTGAAACTGGCGGCAGAACTCCACATCCCGCCAGGGAGCGATGATCTGAAATATCATGCATATATCATATAATATACACATCGTCTCACTCGGAGCCTATTTAATTGAATTATGTTAGGTAAATATTTTTTTAAATTTATAAATAAATCTTAAAAATTGAGTAATATCCAATAAAATAAAAATATCAACAAAAAAAACAATAAGGTAATTTAACACAAGTATATTTAACAACTTCCTCATTCAAATTTGGTTGTGTTTTGAAATGAGGAAAAATAAGAAAGGAAGCTAACTTCGGCAAGCTGATGTTTATATACCCTTGCAGATGTAACATTTTCTAAAACGACAACCTTTAGATTTTTGTGAGTTTAAACCTTTGACTTTAAGAACATTGAAGCTATGTCGATTTTCTGAAATATTTTTTGCTCCTTCCTATCGGAACGGCCGAGATCGTCCGACTATATCCTATAGCCGCCATATATCTGATTATTTTTGGCCAATCAATCCGACCTACCAAATTTCTTAAGGATCGGCCGACTATATCCTAAAGCTGCCATATAACGATCGGAAATGCCAAAGTATATGACATTAATTAATACTTTTTATGCAGAGGGAATTATAATTTTGGTGAAAGGTGTGCAACGCAGTGAAGGAGACATCTCCGACCCTATAAAGTATATATATTCTTGATCAGGATCGAATCCTGAGTTGATATAAGCATGTATGTCTGTCTGTTTCTACGCGAACTAGTCTCTCAGTTTAAAGATATCGAATTGAATCTTTGCACACAGCCTTCGATCCTTTGCACGAAGTATATAAGTCGGAACGGCAGGGATCGGCCGACTATATCCTATAGCTGTCATATCAAGTATATATAGTATATATAACGATCGGAAATGGCATAACTATGTCGTTTGTAAAGTTAGGAAGTTGGGATTTTCTATAGGTATTATTTTTGGCCAATTAATTCAAATATTAAATTTCATAAGTATCGGCCGACTATATCCTATAGCTACCATATAACTGAGCGATTGGAAATGCCATAACTTTGGTGTTTTTAAAGTTAGGAGATTGGGATTTTTTATGAGAATTAAGAATGCATCATATGCATTATTTTAAAGAGTATAATTTACATTTTATTCTGCAAAGGTATATCAACATCGGCTTCGCCCGAAGTTATTATACCCGTTACTCGTAGAGTAAAAGGGTATATTGTATTCGTGCAAAAGTATGTAACAGGTAGAAGGAAGCGTTTCCGACCCTATAAAGTATATATATTCTTGGTCAGGATCACTAGCCGAGTCGATCTAGCCATGTCCGTCTGTCCGTCTGTCTGTCCGTATGAACGCTGAGATCTCGGAAACTATAAAAGCTAGAAGATTGGCATTTTGCATGCAGATTCTAGGAGTTCCTACGAAGCGCAAGTTTATTTCAAAAAGGTGCCACGCCCCCTTTAACGCCCACAATCGCATATATACGATTTTAAAAATTTTAATATTTCGGAAAAGTAAAAATGCAGTTTTATTGTGTTTATCAATACCTATCGAAATGTAGAAGAAATTTTTCAAATCGGACCATTCGTTAAAAAGTTATGAGTGATCAAAGTTTCTATCTCCATCTCTCTCGCACTCCTTTTACCTGAGTAACGGGTATCTGATAGTCGGGGCACCCGACTATAGCGTTCTCTCTTGTTCTTACTATACTTTCAAGTTTTTATTTTGGAACATTGTATACACACAAAAGAATGATGGGGCCTAGCCCAATTTTTTTTTTTTTAAATTATTTTTATCCTATTAATTTCCCAATCTTACAACATTCTATGATTCAACTGTTTTAAGCCAACTGACTATTTCCTAAAGTTAATTGACCTAGTTAAAGATAATTTAAACACTACTGTTACAATTTTGTATATAAGATCTATTAAAATCTATTTAATTTATTTTTCCTTTCATGTTATAATTAAAACCGTTATTCTAAAATTATTTTAAACTCTCATATCTCGTTTATATATTGGAAGTTGAATAATATAGTCACTAGAAATGAGATTTTTGGGAAAGTTTCATCCGTTTGTTCGTCCACCCGTTTGTCTATTCGTCTGTCCGTTTCTACGCAAACTGGTCCCTCCGTTTTAAAGCTATCTGCTTAAAACGTTCCCAAAAGTTGTCTTTCTATTGCAGGTAGTATAAGTCGTAAGTAGTAAGTAGTAAGTCGGAACGAGCCGGATCGGGTGACTTTATCATATAGCTTCCATAGGAACAATCGGAAAATAAAATTAAAAAAAAATATAACTTTGTTGTTTTTAATTCTTTTTTTTTGTTCTTTGGGATTTGGTAATATTTAAATTTTATGGAATTTCGGTTTTAATTAAATTGAAATTGGACAACAATATCATATACGTGCAGCACAAAATCATTGTTATTATACCCCTGCAGAGGGTATTATAATTTCATTAGTAATAGTCATAGAAATCAAATTTTAGTCGATTTGTAATAACTGCAAGGGTATAACAAAATCGGCTTGCCGAAGTTAGCTTCCTTTCTTGATACCTTCGTTTTCAAAATTTGTGCAAGACAAAGTTAGGTAAAGTCGACTTGGAGAAGAATAACCGTATTGCTGCACTTGGGGCGCGATAAGGAGCTGATTAGCTCTGTGCCTGGCTGGGCTTATCAGCCGGCAAAACACCGCTCGGATGTTCGGACGTACCTTAAGATCCGGTTTGAGGGCATAGGCGCACAACTCGAAGCGCACCTGGTCGTTTCCCTTTCCGGTGGCTCCGTGGGCTAGATACTTGGCTCCACACTGGCGGGCTGCCTCCATTAGGGCCACACTGATGCAGGGCCTGGCCAGAGAAGTACCCAGAAGATAGCGCTCCTCGTAGACTAGGCCCATCTGAATCGACGGCCAGATATAGTTCTCCACGAAGGACTGCTTCACATCGGCCACGATCACCTTAAAGTCAGAAGGATAACCAAGTTACTATACGTCTATATAATGGGTATTCAAAATAATTAAATAAAGTGCAGGTACTGACAAAAATTGGCGAAGGATGGAAATAAATTAATAATTCTTCTTCGAAGGAAAATCCAATAACGGAAAAAATGTATATTTGATATTAACTCCTTTTTTAAGTTTTTATTTTTATTTAAAAACAAAAAGGAAAGCTTACTTCGGGCGGAGCCGAAATTGAAATACCCTTGCGGAATATTCTATAAATTATATTCTCCAAAATTATTCATATGATGCATTCTTAACACTTCCTAACTTTAAAAACACCAAAGTTATGGCAATTCCAATCGTTCAGTTATATGGCAGCTATAGAATATAGTCGTCCGATCCTTATGAAATTTGGTAGGTCGAATTGATTGGCCAAATATAAAACCCATAGAAAATCCCAACCTCCTAACTTGACAAACACCAAAGTTATGGCATTTCCGATCAATCAGTTATATGGTAGCTATAGGATATAGTCGGCAAATCCTTATGAAATTTGGTAGGTCGGATTGATTGGCCAAATATAAAACCCATAGAAAATCCCAACTTCCTAACTTAACAAACACCAAAGTAATGGCATTTTCGATCAATCAGTTATATGGCAGCTATAGGATATAGTCGGCCGATCGCGGCCTTTCCGACTTATAAACTGTGTGCAAAGGAAAGAATGGTGTGTGCAAAGTTTCAATTCGATATCATTAAAACTGAGAGAGACGGACATACAGACATGCTTATGATCCTGATCAAGAATATATGTATATACTTTATAGGGTCGGAGATGTCTCCTTCACTGCGTTGCACACTTTTGACCAAAATTATAATACCCTCTGCAAGGGTATGAAAACAAATTAATTAATACTTTTCCAAAATTATTTGCAGATTTGATAAAAGTTGTTTTAGGAAAATAAGCCAGTTTTTGTTAAAATGTTTTTTATGAAAGATAAAATGTAAGTACAAATGTATGTAAGTGCGTGTTTTCCACTTCTGCTCAGCTAACCTTTTTAGCCCCAATTTTGAGCGCTTTCTTCTCGGCGGCGGCAAAGTCCTCCTGCTGGCCAACATCGGCTAAGACACAGATGACCTCATACTGCTTGTCCAACAACCATTTAAGAATGCAGCTAGTGTCTAGGCCACCGGAATAGGCCAAAATTACTGTTTCTCCAGCCATATTTCACCGCTCTACGTCTGTTCGTTTCGATTGTGAACAAATACTGAACGCTGGAGTTTTTAGCTGGAAGAGCTTGCACTAATCTCTGTCCAATCGAAACCCGCTTATCAGTCCGCACGTGCAATTCTCTCTACAGTTAGCTCAGATGATTAGACGGCCTTCCCGCCGCAGATAACAACAATATTAGTGTTCTGAAAGGTTTGTTTGGAACTACGTAAATATTTAGTTTAAAAGCTTAGTTGTTTTCAACTCAATTAAACTCAAATCAAAAAATGATCTCTTAAAAGTAAGAAGATTCAAAAAGTAAAATAAATTAATTTATTGAATTGGTGCTAGGAAGAAATTCAATTATTTGTAATTTATATTCATACATATATTATTTATGCGTCAAACGGTGCTAATATTATATGACACCCCTTTTAAAATTTAAGATTTTAGTGATAACAGGGATTTCGCAGTTTAAACATTTTTTTTTTTTTATTGATATGTCTAAAATATTTAAGTCGTACCTTTTCTATATAGATTTTTAGAAATTTCTATCGATATAAGCATAAGTACTCAGATCGAAAATCGATCGCCAGCGGAAAAACTTTAACCTTCCCAGTGTGACAGCATTTTTTGACAGTTCATTAGAATTGAGTGAATTGATTACTGTCAATAGGCCGGGCTGGTAGACCAACAGTAAAAATTCAAAAATCTTGTTAGCGGGAAGATCCCGTAAAGGATATTCTCAACTATTTTCTCTAGACAAGTCTACCGCTGTACAGAAAAATTAAAAAACAATACAATTCAAAATTTAACAATTGTTTTTTTTTATAATTTACTGATAATTATTTGGTAATTTAAAGTTTATGGCTGCACTAAGCTCTTGCAGGCGATTTTTCTAAGTTTTTGTTGTGTTTTTTCCGTTCATTTTTGAACTTAAGCCAAGATCGACAAAATCTGTTCGTCAGCTATGAGAGAGAGCGACAGGAAAACAGCTGGCGAACGCTTTTCGTCAGGCTCTTTTTCACCCCTGTAATCATATCGATACCAGAGAATTGTACGAGGGTGGTCCGATAAGTACTTAGCCTCCAAATGAAAAACGAAAATTTTGGAGAAGTGGCGATTTATTTCTCAACATAATCTCCTTTTAGATCCTTGAGATTGAAAAGGGGTAGTTTTTTCTAAAAACCTTTTCAAAGCTCTTACTTGCATTTTTTTATGGCACTCAAATAGGGTTGTCCAAAAATTTTTTAAATATCGTATCGATGATATTGTTATACCCTTGCAGAGGGTATTACAATTTTGGTCAAAAGTGTGCAACGCAGTGAAGGAGACATCTCCGACCCTATAAAGTATATATATTCTTGATCAGGATCACCTCCTGCTGATATAAGCATGTCCGTCTGTCCGTCTGTCTGTTTCTACGCGAACTAGTCTCTCAGTTTTAAAGATATCGAATTGAAACTTTGCACACACGCTTTTTTCCTTTGCACGCAGTATATAAGTCGGGATCGGCCGACTATATCCTATAGCTGCCATATAACTGATTGATCAGAAATGCCATAACTTGGTGTTTGTTAAGTTAGGTAGTTGGGATTTTCTATGGGTTTTATATTTAGCCAATCAATCCGACCTACCAAATTCCATAAGGATCGGCCGACTATATTATATAGTTGCCATATAACTGAACGATTGGAATTACAATAACTTTGGTGTTTTTAAAGTTAGGTAGTTGGTATTTTTATGAGTGTTAAGAATGCATCATATGAATAATTTTGGAGAATATAATTTACATAATTTTCCGCAATGGTATTTCAACTTCGGCTCCGCCCGAAGTAAGCTTTCCGTTCTTGTTTTTTATCAAAAACAAAAAATGATAATATTTAAAATATTTATTTAAAATATCACATAAAAATTTCGATATATTGATATTTTGTGTTAATTGAAAAAATTGACCGCCCACAATAAAAAGACAATAAGTTTCTCTTTAAAAACAATAGTATTTTTATTATATATATTTTATGACCGGTAGGCAGTTTTTAGGGATTTTAAGAACACCCTTTGCGTTATGTGTGCGTCAGACATCCTGCTTCTTGAGTCGCACACAACACATTTGATGGCGGACGCCTTTTTTTATATCCGTATAGTTTGATTTTACACTCAAATTTTTATTTCGCGCTTGAATTCTTTCACTCAATGTCGCTTTGGAATTCAGAGTGACCAAAGGCAAAAATATCAAAAAATATCAAAAAAAAAATATCAGAATTCCGATATTTGGGCAAATAAAAAATCACGATATAAATATATCATTTTTAAAAAAACATATCGATATATTGATATTTTGATATATTATCAACAACCCTACACCCTACACTACAGCTGCCGAAAGAGGTTTATTCGATCAGTTAGAAAACATCGGCACGGTGTAAAAAGGACATTAATGAGGCACTAAGAAGCACTATATTTGTAAATCATGGCCACACTGCCCTTCATAATCCATTTTTCTAATTCGGGGAATTTTATAGTGCGAGCTGGCTCAAATAAAACAAGTAAACTTTTAATGGGTGAAAATGGATCGCAATTTCAAATTGGGCATAAATATTTGTTCTGATTCTGATGCACTGACATCAATAGCAAGGCGGAACTTTTGGTTTTCTCTTTTAAATGATGTGCACAGGGCCAAGAAAAAGCAAGACAATGTGAGCCTCAACCAAAAGATTTCGAATGAACTAATAGAGACCCTGCAACCGGAGTTTCCTTCCCAGTCAATACAAATTCATCTTTTTGGCTCGCGAATATTGGGCGTTGCCGGTCACGACTCCGATGTTGACATATACGTTGATATTGGTAAGAGCATTTCCTAGAAACCTGAAATACTCATGAACAACATTTTTTGGTGGCAGGCAATCGCAGCGGTATATACAGCGATAATCCGACAAAAGAAGTTCTCGAACAGCAGATGGTCATAACTAAAGCTATTCAAAAGGACCCCTCAAAGTGGGCCTTTTTGAAAAAATGCGGAGGCAGATGTCCTCTAATCGTTGTCCGTCACAAGAAATCAAATATCCAGTGCGACATTAGTTTCTCGAACAGCATGACCTGTGGCCAGAACAAGCTGGTTAGCTACATTTTCGAACTGCAGCCAATCGGTGGGTGTTGTTGGTGACCCAAAAGTCACAAGTTAATGGTTACTATTTTCGCCAGCTCGCTACATGGTCGTCTATCTAAGGGGGTGGGCTAAAAGACAGCAGGTTCACTCTGCCTTTCGCAGCCATTTGCTCGTCCTTATGGTAATATTCCTTCTGCAAGTGCGCGGACATCTGCCAACCATCTTCATGCTTCAAAATGGTCCGAAACCCGATGTTGGTCGTGAGTACATATTAGCACTTTGAGGTAGCAATGGAAATGTTTAATTAAAATAATTAACCCTTTCTATTACTGCCTTATAATCATAAAGCGATATCGTATATTAATTCGAGCCATTTGCAGCGTGGATAACAAATTTTTTCAATTTTAAGTTAGTCCAATTGAATATAGCGCCAGTTCCAATAAATGGAGACCAAGCTCGCAAAAAACTGGCCGACTTTTTCAGCTTCTATTCGACATTCAATTTTTCCAAGTTTGTTGTTTGTCCATATCTGGGAAAAGAAGTCTTGCGTAGCCAATTAAAATACATGATGCATCAAAGGTGAGTTATAATTAACATGAAATTAAACTTAAAGCTACATAATTTCAGATGCCGACCATTTGGAGACGGAGTTCGCTTCCAAAATGATCAAGTTGCCATTCAGGACCCGGTTCACCTTAATTGCAACAAAGGGGCATCTATCAATAAATCGATGTTGGACTGCTTTGTAGAGAAATGCAGCCTAGAATTACAAGGATTCTTTAAGCCATGACTGGTTCAATATTCTAACCCTAATAAATACCTCCCACCCAAACATTGCGATTTAATAATTTTCACCGAGGCGTACGCGTCGATTATCGGTTATTATACTGGTTACTTAAAAAAAAAACAACTCAAAAATAAATTATTAAGTCTGATTTACAATCGAAGCTTGGTAATTCGAAATGTTTAAAACTTAGAATTTCAGTGAAGCAGTTCCAACTCGAGAAGCCTAACTTTTTAGGTTTAGTTTTTAGTTTTGTTCAGGGCAAGGGAAAGTTAACTGGTGAGTGGTGGAGATATAAATTTGTATGAAAATTTGAAGATTCTAGTCTCATACTAGTCGCTTTGCTGAATTTACGATATGCCAGTAAAATTGAACATTGGCGTCAAAGTATATGACATTAATTAATACTTTTTTATAATTGACTACATGTCGTATGGGTATTTTTTATGAAATCTTAGAGATCATTTCGTAAAGCTTAAAACTTAAAGCCTATTACTCAGATAATACTCTTGTCCGCCAGTCATGAGCCAGAGCGAGAGACAAACAGCTGGCGTTCACTTTTCGCCAGGCCTTTTTCACCTCGGTACACAGATCGCCGAAAAAACACCAGCGTTGCCAGTCTGCTGACATGAACTTTGGATTTATATTTTTTTTAAGGTATTTTTCCTGAAAACAAGAAAAGTTTATCTAAATCAAGTGTTGTAGTGAAATGTAGAAATTGTCGCCATAAACTAAAATAGCCATAAATTCAAAAGAAAATCTTATATTTTAGTACTTTTTTTTAGAATTTTTATACCCTTGCAGAGGGTATTATAATTTTGGTCAAAAGTTTGTAACGCAGTGAAGGATACGTTTCCGACCCTTTCTTGATCAGGATCAATAGGTAAGTCAAATAACCATGTCCGATCGGACATCTATATCCTATAGCTCCCATAGGAACAATAGGGTGAAAACGGTACAAATTTGATGTTTTTCAGAATATTTCGCACAGTATATAAGCTATTGACATGAAAGTTTTCAAATCGTAAGGTAAAAACGCGTGCCGATCGGACGTCTTTATCCTATAGCTCCCATAGGAACAATCGGATATACCTTGCATGAATTGATGATATTTCGCGCAGTGTAAAGCTATATATGAATCTTTCCAAATCGTATTTTTTATACCCTTGCAGAGGGTATTATAATTTTGGTCAAAAGTGTGCAACGCAGTGAAGGAGACATCTCCGACCCTATAAACGGAAACGCTTCCTTCTACCTGTTACATACTTTTGTACGAATACCATATACCCTTCTACTCTAGGAGTAACGGGTATAATAACCTACCAAATAAAAAAAATTGCTACATACATAGAAAAAAATCCAAACTTTCTATAACCCCTTTAAGAATTTATCTTTAAAATAGGGGACTTTCCAAATGTAGAGACTGCATTTGTGCTCTTTTCGTTTAATACGAGTGCCATTTTCATGGAATGTGTGAAGGGACCGCCAACCTTTTTGATCTTCCACCTAGCTCCCACTTTGAATCGTTAAATCCGCAACGCAGTATCTGTCGATCTCGTAGAAGGACCTGCAACGCCACCGGAACCAATAAATACGTTCTTCAGCACACGACCGACGGTATACTTTAATATACCGCTTCAATTTATAACAATTTTAAGTTTTATCGCTTTTTGAAATCGAATTTTTGATTGCAGCGAAAAAGGTTATCAGCATAATTTCTCTGATAAACACGTTTTTTGGTACTGTAGTAGGCCCGATAAGCTATCGATTGTTAATGTTAAGCTAACATTAAGAATAACATAATCTTTAAGCAAGCCCAATGTTAATCATTCCTGGTATATGCATTGAAAAAAGTGGACGTGTTTTAAAAGAAAGTGCCTAAATTATTATATATACCGCTCCTCTTACAGTACCTTGGGCTTTCCCTAGACAGGCGACTTACCTGGAAGCATCATATTGTGTATGTATAATCTTGATCAGCATCACCAGGCGAGTCGATCTAGCCATGTCTGTCTGTCCATTTCTTGAATGAATCTTAGCCAAAAGCAGTGTTGCCAATTTTGCAAATTTTGCTTTCCCCTAAAAAATCTCAAACAGCAAAATCTTTCCCCCTAATTTTTTGCAATTTTTGATTGCAGCGAAAAAGGTTATCAGCATAATTTCTCTGATAAACACGTTTTTTGGTACTGTAGTAGGTCCGATAAGCTATCGATTGTTAATGTTAAGCTAACATTAAGAATAACATAATCTTTAAGCAAGCCCAATGTTAATCATTCCTGGTATATGCATTGAAAAAAGTGGACGTGTTTTAAAAGAAAGTGCCTAAATTATTATATATACCGCTCCTCTTACAGTACCTTGGGCTTTCCCTAGACAGGCGACTTACCTGGAAGCATCATATTGTGTATGTATAATCTTGATCAGCATCACCAGGCGAGTCGATCTAGCCATGTCTGTCTGTCCATTTCTTGAATGAATCTTAGCCAAAAGCAGTGTTGCCAATTTTGCAAATTTTGCTTTCCCCTAAAAAATCTCAAACAGCAAAATCTTTCCCCCTAATTTTTTGCAATTTTTGATTGCAGCGAAAAAGGTTATCAGCATAATTTCTCTGATAAACACGTTTTTTGGTACTGTAGTAGGTCCGATAAGCTATCGATTGTTAATGTTAAGCTAACATTAAGAATAACATAATCTTTAAGCAAGCCCAATGTTAATCATTCCTGGTATATGCATTGAAAAAAGTGGACGTGTTTTAAAAGAAAGTGCCTAAATTATTATATATACCGCTCCTCTTACAGTACCTTGGGCTTTCCCTAGACAGGCGACTTACCTGGAAGCATCATATTGTGTATGTATAATCTTGATCAGCATCACCAGGCGAGTCGATCTAGCCATGTCTGTCTGTCCATTTCTTGAATGAATCTTAGCCAAAAGCAGTGTTGCCAATTTTGGAAATTTTGCTTTCCCCTAAAAAATCTCAAACAGGCAAAATCTTTCCCCCTAAAAATCCAGTTTCCCCCTAAATTAAAAAAAAAAAAAAAGTTAATTTCGAACGTATACAATAAAATAAAAAATATCTCAATATGACTTTGTAGAAATGTTAAGATTGGAAAAATCTGTGCAAAGTAATTTGTTATTTAACATATATTTATTATTAAATTTAGAAATATATGAATATTTTTTACACTTGTATACTACAAAACGAGATCGAATTTTAAGAGATCACCTCGAGAACTTCATTTGAGAAATTGGTCTTGTACACTTCCTCGCTATTGAATAGCTTATACATTTGAGGGGATGGTTCAAAGCTATTGCATTTGTTTGGTAAGGTTAATCTTATTCCAAGAAGAGCATCGGCGGTTTTGGTTGCGATTCTGTTAAAACCGAAAATGCTCGTTCAATAGATGCATTTGAAAAACATTTGGGTAATACAATTAAAAAAAAAAACCCTAAACTTTCGCCCTAATAATTTCTCCCCCCTAAAATTCCCCCTAGCATGTCAAAAAACCCCTAAATCTAGGGGGAAAACCCCTGATCTGGGTACACTGGCCAAAAGTCATCTTTCTGTTTCATATACGTAGTTCCCATTGGAACAATCGTGAAAAAAGGGAATTAAAATTATAACTTAGTTAATATATAACATAAATCCTTATACTCAGAGATAACGATCGGAAAATGAATCAGAAAATCAACATTTTTAAGCATCAAAATCGAAATATAGAATATTTAATTTTTGTAAAAGCTGCTTCTTTTATTGTTATCTCTCAGTCAAATGTTCTTACTAACACTGTAAAGTATAATTAAATAAATACTTACGCTTACTATTCATTCTTGTATTAATTAAAACATATTTGATTTTATTTAATCAAAAAATTATTTCAGATTTAAAAAGTTATAATTTGTTTTGAGTATATGTACCACTTTGTACGTAATCTAAACTTTTGTCCCTGCATACATAGGAAATAAACTCTTTTCGGGAACATGTTTTCATAAGTACCCGTAGTTATGTCTTCAATGATCATTACAGCTTTTGAGGAGAAGTTTATTGGAACGGCGGTTTCATCGGCAGAATTCGGACATCTGCTTAATTCTCCCGCCTCTTTATCGCTTTTAAATAGGATATCTGGAACGTTTACCTCGATTTGGGCCATGCGTCTCAGCTTTCGAAAGAGGAAGTATATCGTTCCAAACAAGACGATGATGACCGTTGGCACAATATACAGAGTAAGTCCTGAGGACTTTTCGGTGTTTTCCGGACCATTCCTCCTGGGAGTGATCCATTGCATTCCACCGCTGGCATTGCCAATGTAATTAGCAGCCACTGCCACATTGGGTAGCACCATGGACCCGTTGAATTGCAACCAGTTCTGCGATTTGTCAAGGACTTTAAACTGGATGAGCTCGTGGTCGTCACAGATCTGCAAGCTGTTGATGGAGACGGAGCACCAGGAAATGGTGTATCCGATGAGCTTATCCAACTCCATTGGCGGCTGCCATGTGATGGTCTGGTTATCCTCATGGTACCACAAACTCCTGGGATTATACCTTAAGGAGTTAGTTAGAATGGGCACGTGCAGTTCGCTGCTATTTATGGATCTTCCTTCTGAGTTCTTGCTCCAAATACTTATTGTAGCCTGTTTTTCGGCATCCCAATCCTGAAAGAGAGCGGAGTTGTTGCTCAAGATCATTGCCGCCTTTCTGAAAAGCATACAACAATAATATTTTCTTATTGAATTTTGTATATTTCTTTGATTTTTATGATTTAATTATACTTTGTCCTTATTAGAGGGCTTCAAAACTTGCAATGATGAAATTTCAATTTTCTAAAGTATCTTTAAAAAAATGCTGAGTTTAATCGTCATATATAAATAAATAAGTTATTCTCTTAAAAACTCAAAATGGATTTATTGGCTTATCTAGACTAATTCAGTTTTTGGGATGGCCTAACGTACATATATCTTTCATGAGTTGATCGATCGTAAATTAGTGCAAATCATAAGGTATCGTACTTTATTATAACTTACCCACTGTCTGTAAGCACGTCATAAGCAAAGTTCGGCCCGTTAAGCTCTAGTTCGTCCACCTGACGCCAATAGACATACAGATCCTTTTTTTCGGATCATAAAAAATCCATTTGGTATTAGCTCAGGTGGTCGGTCGGGCAATGTGGCCGAGGTGACGAAGTCGGGACTTTCGATCTCTGTGGACCACGGAGAGTCCCAAAAGGTATAACGACGCGAGAAACGCAATCTGTAGTACTGATAGGCGTAGGACGGACTCTCTATGGAAAACATACTAGAAAAAAAATCATAAGGAATCATTATCATTTTCCTCTGGATAAAATGCTTCTGAATCCTAGGGTTGCGGGCCAAATACCACACTCTCCACTCTAAGTCTTGGTTCGAATGGAAACCGTTTCGCCAAACCACATGTATGCCGTTTCTCTTATAGATAAACATCTTTTGCTTAGGCCACTCCGGCGCATGCACTTGTTTGTAGTCGAGATGAAACTCCTTGGTCTGGTCGTATCCTAGGAACTCCATATCAAGCTTAAAATGGTATTGCTTAGTTGTTTCGTTAATTGGTATGCCAATGCACTGAACAGTGAGATTGCGAAATGTTTTTATGCACTGGACGCGCGGCATTTGATTTACACTCAAGAAGTAGCTTTTTTCCCTACCCGAACGGGAAATACAGTCTCGTGAAAATTGCACGTCACCTCGCTGTCGTTTGAGTGAACTCGGCACTGGAAATCCTTTACTTGAATCGGTGGGCATATTGGTATTGTTATCCTGCCCACTTCCGTTTTAAGATGTTTGCAGTGCCAATAGAAGAAAAACTCAAAGTCGAGCTTTTCTTCTTTGTGCTTGATGGTGAACTCATCGACGGGTTCCGAGACTACCGAGTCGTTTAACCAGTTTACGATACTCAAATCCTGCGACATTACCGTTGAGCTATTACACCTGCAGAACACCTCGATAGATTCTCCGAAAATTGCTGCCGGAGGCTCAATCCACATAACAGCATTGCATGGTTTTTCGGCTTGACAGCAAGTCATCAGCACGCCTAGAAAAACCAACAGAGGCGACTTCCAGCTCATGACTGAGACGACTGAATACATTTAGCAAAATATTGTCCATTACGCTGATAAATGGAGTGCATTCCGGAAAACATATGGAAAGTTTATCATATGCCTTTGGAGCCGATGTAAAACTTTTTTTCGCAAGTTTTGGATTTTAATTTAAAATATTTAAAAACAAGAGAGAACGCTATAGTCGGGTGCCCCGACTATCAGATACCCGTTACTCAGGTAAAAGGAGTGCGAGGGTGATGGAGATCTCGGAAACTATAAAAGCTAGAAGATTGGCATTTTGCATGCAGATTCTAGGAGTTCCTACGCAGCGCAAGTTTGTTTCAAAAAGGTGCCACGCCCCCTTTAACGCCCACAATCGCTTATATAAGATTTTAAAAATTTAAATATTTCGGAAAAGTAAAAATGCAGTTTTATTGTGTTTATCAATACCTATCGAAATGAAGAAGAAATTTTTCAAATCGGACCATTCGTTAATTAGTTATGCGTGATTAAGGTTTCTATCTCCATCTCCCTCGCACTCCCTTTACCTGAGTAACGGGTATCTGATAGTCGGGGCACCCGACTATAGCGTTCTCTCTTGTTAAGATATATATTATGAATAATGCACGGTATATATTGGATTTGAATTTTATGATTGTTTAGTTCTAACATATGTCGGCTTAAACTAAGTTAAATCCACTTAAAAATAAATGTATATGCCTGTTCATTTTTTCTCTGTAGGTGTGGAGAAAGATAACGGCGCTAAACAGTGTTCAATTGACTCAATAAAAAAATTAAGCTCTGCTAAGTATCCGATTATCTGAGACCGCTCTCCTAGTCTCAACTACAAACAGCGAGTCGGAATGCCAAGTCAAGAACATGTATATCCATAAGACACTACAAGCACTATGATGTATGGTTAGTGATATTGCTAATAAGAAATTTCGATTATATCTTTGCGCACGTTATCATGATTATTCCAAAAAACGTTTTTTAAGTCGCTAGCCACCAGCTGGATGGGTAACTTGCGATGCATCTCCTTGTTGTCCATTTTCTGGCGCACCTGGGTCACGATTCCGAGTACCAACTTGAAGGTCAAGTTCTCGTAGTACGGTAGGGCCAACAGATCGTCGTCGTCTAGATTTGTGTGCTCTAGTTGCAGCTTTTCTAGCTGGGGCATCTGTGACACTTAAACAGCTTCATTGTCTTAAGATTAGTGCAGCTAAGAGCCAAGAAGTTAGTTAGCGCTTCCGAGTTGATCTTGGTCATCACGGCCATCAGTTCAAAGAACGTCCCAGACGGTCATGTCTTCAAACTGGCGAATGTTCGCCGACCTGTGCAGCTATGGGGTGACCTTTTGGTAGACGCCCCTGAAGCGCAGGCAGCTCCTGGCGAAGGGCAATTGGAGACGGAAGACGCTTCCAAAATAATCAAGTTGCCATTCAGGATCTGGTTCACCTAGATGGACCCGTTGAATTGCAACCAGTTCTGCGATCTGTCAAGGACTTTAAACTGGATGAGCTGGTGGTCGTCACAGATCTGCAAGCTGTTGATGGAGACGGAGCACCAGGAAATGGTGTATCCGATGAGCTTATCCAACTCCACTCGCTTCCAAAATAATCAAGCTGCCATTCTGGATCTGGTTCACCTTAATTACAACAAAGGGGCATCTATCAACAAATCGATGTTGGACTGCTTTGTAGAAAATTCTGCCTAGAATTACAACTATTCTTTAAGCCATGACTGGTTCCAATATTTAAACCCTAATAAATACTCCTAATCCAAACATTGCGATTTAATGAATTTCTCCGAGGCGTACGCGTCGAATATCGGTTATTATACTGGTTACTTAAAAAAAAAACAACTCAAAAATAAATTATTAAGTCTGATTTACAATCGAAGCTTGGTAATTCGAAATGTTCAAAACTTAGAATTTCAGTGAAGCAGTTCCAACTCGAGAAGCCTAACTTTTTAGGTTTAGTTTTTAGTTTTGTTCAGGGCAAGGGAAAGTTAACTGGTGAGTGGTGGAGATATAAATTTGTATGAAAATTTGAAGATTCTAGTCTCATACTAGTCGCTTTGCTGAATTTACGATATGCCAGTAAAATTGAACATTGGCGTCAAAGTATATGACATTAATTAATACTTTTTTATAATTGACTACATGTCGTATGGGTATTTTTTATGAAATCTTAGAGATCATTTCGTAAAGCTTAAAACTTAAAGCCTAGTACTCAGATAATACTCTTGTCCGCCAGTCATGAGCCAGAGCGAGAGACAAACAGCTGGCGTTCACTTTTCGCCAGGCCTTTTTTCACCTCGGTACACAGATCGCCGAAAAAAACACCAGCGTTGCCAGTCTGCTGACATGAACTTTGGATTTATATTTTTTTAAGGTATTTTTTCCTGAAAACAAGAAAAGTTTATCTAAATC
>JAECXW010000458.1:0-120565 GCA_018153365.1 Drosophila fuyamai | reverse complement strand
GGGCTTCGATTAAAGGTCTTAAACACTGAAAACAAGAAAATAAGTTTGCACTTCAAGCAAACATCAGCACAGCAAATGACTGATGTCAGACCCATAGTAGAAGTGCTCTCCTCCTCGATTCTCACCAGTATGAAGGAGGTCGGCACCAAGCGCGCGCGCCATTTTCTAAACAAAAAAGTGTATTTAAGTGATCAAAAATGTCTGAATCTGCAGTTGCAACGGCCACGTCCCCAGTGGCTGCTCCACAAGCGCCAGTTGAGAAGAAGGTGGCTGCTAAAAAGGCATCTGCATCCGCTGGCACAAAGGCAAAGAAGCCCACTGCACCGCCATCGCACCCGCCAACTCAACAAATGGTAGACGCTTCCATTAAGAACTTGAAGGAACGTGGCGGCTCATCGCTTCTGGCAATCAAGAAATATATCACAGCCACCTACAAATGCGATGCCCAGAAATTGGCTCCATTCATTAAGAAGTATTTGAAATCTGCCGTCGTCAATGGGAAACTGATCCAAACAAAGGGAAAGGGCGCGTCCGGTTCATTTAAACTGTCGGCGTCTGCCGCGAAGGATCCCAAGCCGAAGGTTGTTTCTGCTGAGAAGAAAGTAAAAAGCAGGAAGGTAGCCGTTAAGAAGACCGGAGCCACCGCCAAGAAGGCTGCCGGAGCTGCCGACAAAAAGCCCAAGGTGAAGAAGGCTGTGGCCACCAAAAAGACCGCCGAGAAGAAGAAAACCGAGAAGGCAAAGGCCAAGGATGCTAAGAAAAGTGGAACCGTGAAGGCAAAGTCAGCAGCACCAAAGGCCAAGTCGACCGCAGCGAAGCCGAAGGCAGATAAAGCACCCAAGACCAAGCCAGCGGCGTCTGCTAAGCCGAAAAAGGCGGTAAAGAAAGCAGCTGCCCCTGCTACAGCTAAGAAGCCGAAAGCAAAGACAACCACTGCCAAGAAGTAAACTGTGAAAAAGTACAGTATATGTACCTGTACGCTCACAGTCGCAATTTAAGATTTCGAAATCTTAAATTGATTTATACAAGCCCTTTTCAGGGCTACAACGTTTGTTCACAAGAGAAAGAATCTTTCGATATAATAGCATTTAAATTATGTTATAAAGCAAGAATATAGTGATTGTAATTTTTTGAGAGAGCTGTAGCGGCGGAATTACATCTTTGAAAAGACATTATTTAATACTGTTGACCAAACGTTCGCAGACACGGCTAAGTCGGCAAATAATTTAGCATTCAGAATCGAATAAATATATATGTATATTTGGAAGATACAAAGATCAAACTGGAATGTTTTTTTATTTTATATTGTATTGCAAATGGTATTGAAAGTGTAGTTTCTTTGGTAAAATATGTTGTGGCCCTGAAAAGGGCCGTTTTGGATCTTCCTCCGCAAACGCAGAAATTTTACTTGGAGCTGGTGTACTTGGTGACAGCCTTGGTTCCCTCACTGACGGCGTGCTTGGCCAACTCTCCGGGCAGAAGCAGGCGAACAGCCGTTTGGATTTCCCGACTGGTAATGGTCGACCGCTTGTTGTAGTGGGCCAGACGAGAAGCCTCGGCAGCAATACGCTCGAAGATGTCATTCACGAAGCTGTTCATGATGCTCATCGCCTTCGACGAAATGCCGGTGTCAGGATGGACCTGCTTGAGGACCTTGTAGATGTAGATGGCATAGCTCTCCTTCCTCTTGCGCTTCTTCTTCTTGTCGGTCTTGGTGATGTTCTTCTGAGCCTTGCCAGCCTTCTTGGCTGCCTTTCCACTAGTTTTCGGCGGCATTATTTCACTTTACTTTTAATTCCACACACACAATTCACTGATCATAACGGAGCGAGAAACGCGTTCACGGTTATACTTTTTTTCGAGCAACCTTTTCAGGTCTAAGGCACCCACCCCTAAATGAACGCGCAGGCAGGCAAAAAAGTATAAATATGTGGCTATAAATTTTTCTCGAGCATTCGTTTTTGTGTGTTAAGTGAACTAAGTGAAATAAAGCAAAATGTCTGGTCGTGGAGAAGGAGCTAAGAAAGCTTCGCAGAAATCGTGATTCTCAGAAATCTTAATTCCAAGAAAAAACACAATTCTACGAAAGCACAATTGCAATTCCAGTTAGTGAGTTAAAACCAAATATATGCACAGATAGTGACTGAATACTAATTTCATACTCAGATAGTGACTGAAAAAAAGAAAAAAAAAAGTGGATCTGTCACAGATCACAAAATATAAGCAGCTTGCTGCTACTTCATCCTCGGTGAACGAAACAAGTATCGAATTTCACCATAAATATAAAACATCTAAACACAAGCAGAAGGCAAGAAATGCGCCTTACCCTCGAAATATCAATATCATCAAGACCGATAGTGCCTTCAACACACCGATTACCATGTCCATAAATCCAAATACGGATGTCACAACTGGATCAACATCCGAGTCAAACACTACTAAAAACTTAACGATGGACTTCGAAGAAACTTCAACGAAGCGTCAACGAAATACCGACTCCTCCACTGAAGATAGTGATGATTACACAGAAGATTCCTCTGAATCAGAAGGGGAAGAAGAAGAAGATGATGGTGGGGAAGATGATGCCCCCATCACCAAAGATCAACTAAAAAGCTTAATAGAGGAATTAACCCTCCTTCGTGAAGAAAATCAGCGCCTGAAGGACGAAGCAGCTGACAACAACAACAACAAGGACTATCCTAAGCTCGAGAAGTACAACAAGCAACAATCGAAGAATACAGCCGTAAGACAGAAAAGTCAGCAAAGAAGACATCGCCAACAACACCACCAGCTGAAATAAATAACTTGGAAAAGCAAGTAAAAAACTTACCTGTAATAGTAGTTTTTAATCAGAACCCAAAAATTTTGCAAAGTTCCTTGAAAAATATTATTAAGCTAGAAGACTACACGTTAAACATTTTGAATAAAAACAGAACTAACATAAAACTATATTCGTTGGAAAACCTCGAAAATGTAAAAAAACTACTAACCGAACGTAAAATTCGCTATTTTACTTACACTCCCAAACAACTAAAACCCCATACTGTCATTTTAAAAAAACTTCCGCCCAGCGTTTACGAAGAATTAGAAATTAAGAAGGCCCTAGTCGAATCAGTACCAGAACTTGTGTTCCTATCAGTTAAACAATACAAAGAAGTGCATTGGAAAATAACAATTCAAAAATCGAACCAAGTGAATTTAATTTTTAAGCTCAAAACCCTACTTAACTGTAAAATATTAATAGAAGCTTACAAACCACATCCAAATGAGATTAAGCAATGCCACAAATGCCAAAGATTTCTACATGTCGCCTCCAATTGCAATATGCCCTATAGATGCGTAAAGTGTATAGATACACACGCCCCAGGGCAATGTAAAATCAAAAAAGACGACACCGAAGTAGAGAATGAGACAACCAAAGCCCGATGCATTAACTGCAAGGGGCAGCACACAGCTAATGCTAAAATATGCCCAAAAAGAATCGAATTACTAGAAAAAATAAACCGTAAACGAACTGAAGCTATAAACAAATCGACCAAAATCATACACAAAATTTTACCTCAAAATAAAATAACCCAAGGCAAAAGCTTTTCTTCCCTATTTAAACAAAGTTCCCAGGCAGCTCCTACCAGCAACATAAAAACCACAAATCCAGTCTTACAGCAACACATGAACATTACAAAAAAACACAGTCGAAACGAAAATAAAAATATTCTGTCCTTTGAAGAAATCGACAACGACTCCCTTAATCTATTTGGAAAAAATATAATACAATGCATTGACATAATGCAGAAAACAATATTAAAATACCCAAATAACAAGGATGAAAACACAAAGAAAACCATCCTACTTGATTTTATACTTCAAATGTCCCAATAATGCCTCTAAAAGTCTTATTTCTAAATGTTAATGGTATAAGGCAAATTCGAAAAAGAAATGAACTTAATAATTTTCTAAATACTCATCGTCCAGATGTCTTGTTAACTGCCGAGCATCACCTTAACCAAAACAATCCAGCCTTGTTAAAAAACTACAAGTTTTTAAGACAAAACTCAGGCACAAAACGACCCAATATTGCATCTCAAGAACCTGGAACCTCAGTAGGAATATGCATAAAAAATGGTATTAAATACAAACAAATAACTTTAGAACCCATGATCTCCATTGAAGCAGTTGCAATTCAACTATCTTACAAGGATAGCCAAAATAGAGATAAATATATTGTTTTTGCATCTCTCTACAATCGCCCTCAAGATAAACTCCACACTCATGATCTTAATAAAATCATAAACTCTTTTAACCAAATTCCAAATTGCACCGAAATTGTCATTGGCTGCGACCTTAATGCTAAACATCCGTCATGGAACAAACCCTACTATAACCCTCGACACTTAAACCAGTCAGGAACAACATTAAATAACTGGATTAATAGAAATTTAAATCTCACCATACATGCACCGCTAGAACCAACACGCCCTAATCCAAGACAACGACTAGATTCATCCATAGACCTATTTATAACGTCAACCACAACCTCCTTAGATTTTCATTCACAACATTTTGGCTGCCAAGTTATTAAGGACTTTCCATCAGACCATTTCTCCATTCAAATTAATATTAACATAGGAAAATCCCGACTAATAATTAATGAAAACAAATCAATACATAATTTCAACAAAATTAATCCGACTCTCTTTAATAGAATAATTCTACAAAATACGACAAATATCCAAACCGAAACCAACATAAGTCAACATGAAATAGATCACCATATTCAGAACCTATCCAACGCCATTACAAAAGCAATACAAAATCCTGAAGCCATCCCAAAACTGGAAATCAAACCAAATAGACCTAACTACCCGACCATCAACTTAAGCAAACAATGCCTAAAGCTAATATGCCAGAAACGCAACTTAAGACGAACCATGTTTCAAAAATCATTCTCTTTAACAATAGAACATATTATGATCATCAAACAAGCAATCAAGGAAATAGATATACAAATAAAAAACCACATAGAATTAACCGAACTTAAAATTATTGACAGCAGGCTTAGAGCTATAAACCCGAGTAAAATCAGCTACAAAACAATCCAAAACCTAAACCCTCAGATCCCCAAAAAGGAGAATTTTTATCATAACCTAATACTTAATGACAATGAAAAGAACTTAATTGATATAGAAATAGACAAAAAGACCTTCCCCAAACTTACCACCGATTTTGCCAAAGTAAACGCTCTGGCCTGGTCTTTCGAGCAAATACACAAACAGAACCAAGACATGTCTCTTAATAACTTATCACACAGAGAACACCGATCCCAGGTAGAATCTACAATACATGAACTGATCTCCGAACCCCACAATAGCATCATAACTTTCAATAGCCAAAATACAGCCGATGGTGAATGGGAAGGATCTGACGAACTTGGATTCACCAATGCCGACGAGTTATTCAACATTCTTAAATGTAAAAATAATAAAAAAGGACTTGGACACGATAACACCAGCAATTTCATCATAAAATGTTTTAACATACCTGTGCTAAAGCACCTAAGTATTATTTTTAACCACTGCATCAATCGCAGTTACTTTCCCTCCTACTGGAAACACTGCAAAATTATCCCGATCCTTAAACCAAACTCTAACCCTAGCCACCTCCGCAGTTATAGACCTATAGCTATCCTCTCGGCAATTAGTATGTTGTTCGAAAAAATTATCATGAAACAATTAATAAGGCAAATAAAACAATACGACATATTGAGAAACGAACAATATGGCTTCCGTGAGGGAGTAACCCTTAACCACGCTTTCCTATCTGTAAACAACTTTATTTTTGAAAACATCCACCGTAGACGTGCTACAATAGCTTGTGCACTTGATTTCGAAAAGGCATTCGATACAGTCTGGACTCAAGGCCTGGTTCATAAAATGATTAACATTTATAGATTCAACCCCAACACCGCAAGATTAATACAAAACTACCTAACAGACAGAACCTTTGCCGTTTCCAACCTAGATGGCACAGAAAACTCTATGACCAGATCTATAACAGCAGGAGTGCCTCAAGGCTCTATACTGGCCCCCATTTTGTATAATATATATTTAGCAGATATGCCGTCTTACGGACCACCCGAACCAAATTCGTCCACCCGAATAATTAAACTTATTTATGCTGATGACATCCTTATCTTAGGGTCTGGTGCGTCCGCTCACCGAACCGAATCAGAAATGAACAAATTTTTAGACACACTATGTGAATACTTTACAAAATGGCACCTTAAATTAAATAGTAGCAAATGTGTAAGCAGCATTTTTAAAGGACCAACAACTTGCAACCTCTATAAGAGTGCAAAAAAATTTTGTCCCAAATTGTTCATTTATTACAATATTCCTCTTCAAAATCAAAAACAATTAAAATACCTAGGAGTAATATATGACGAAAAATTAAACTTCATCAAACATGCTGAATACGCCTTACAAAAGGCAACAATAAAACTAAAAGAAATACATCACATTTTTAAACCAATGTCACACTCATTAAATAAAAGTAAAATAATTGACCTATGCACATTGACATATAGAAAGCTTATTCAACCAATTCTTCTCTATGGGCATGTAGCTTGGATGAGTCTGAGCTCTGCTCAAATGGAACATCTACGAACCTTCGAAAGACACATACTTCGGAAGTCAACAGGCTATCAAAGAAACCGAGACACTCTCCACTATGTATCTAATAAAGCACTATATTCTGTAGCTAAAACAAAAAAAATAGATGAAATGGCGGTTCAAATCTTAGAAAAATTCATCTCAAACTATAACATAGAACAACGAGAAATTCCTTATAGACACTCTACTGAATTAATCACACCTAACTTTATAAGACACCTAGATACAGTTGGAATCCTTTACAATCGAAATAGAGAACTAATATTCTATAATAGGAAATTCCAATCCCTCAATCCTTATGATGGTTTAGTTTATATCTAAATACACTATAAATTAAAACTCTAATCCCTCTCTGTAAATACACCCCCATTCCCTTAAAAAATGTAAATACACCCCCTAGTTTTAAGAAATAGCTATAAGACAAAACTAAATCATATCCAATTAATGTTCTCAGGTTTTTTTTTCCTCCAAGGAAAAAATTTTTTTGCTGAAACTGAAAAAATTAAACTACACAAACGAAACAAACAATAAAATAAGAACAACAGTACAAATGTAATCATATATCCAAGTGCCTAATACCCTGATAAGCTAAAAGCGTAGGGTTAAAACTCAATATAACTTTAATTTACCAGTAAGCGTGGAATTTGTCACACATGTTTTACTATTAAAAAAAGATTCATCTTGTATCAGAACCAACGAAATTGACAATAAATACATTACATTACATTACACCAACCGTTTATTGTGTTTTCAGACGCGAAGTGAACATCAGTGAATAAAAATATCAACATAGAAATCGAAAATGGCTCGTACCAAGCAAACCGCTCGCAAGTCGACTGGTGGCAAGGCGCCACGCAAACAACTGGCCACCAAGGCCGCCCGCAAGAGCGCCCCTGCCACCGGAGGCGTGAAGAAGCCTCATCGGTATCGCCCTGGAACTGTGGCCCTGCGTGAAATCCGTCGTTACCAGAAGAGTACCGAGCTGCTGATTCGCAAACTGCCTTTCCAGCGTCTGGTGCGTGAGAACGCTCAGGACTTCAAGACTGATTTGCGGTTCCAGAGCTCGGCGGTGATGGCTCTTCAGGAAGCTAGCGAAGCCTATCTGGTTGGCCTTTTTGAAGATACCAACTTGTGTGCCATTCATGCCAAGCGTGTAACGATCATGCCCAAGGACATCCAGTTGGTCCGTCGCATTAGCGGTGAGCGTGCTTAAGTGGAGACGGCCTCAACTAGCGACCAATGCTCTAGCATAATTTGTACAAATCGGTCCTTTTCAGGACTACAAAATACTTTCTATGAGATAATATTATATTATATTATTATATATTATTATATTATATTCAACTTGATAAATAGTTTAGAGCAACGATAATGAATCCCTTATTTATCAAATAAAACAAAACCTATCTCGAAAAAGTTCAAATTTATATTTTTTTCGATTGTATGGGACAAGCACAAGCCACATAGCATATTCAAATAGCATTAAACAATCGAAAAACTGTAAAAAAAAAATAAAAAAATAAAAATAAAATTAAAATAATAAATCCCATTTATAAAAAAAAAAACCTATTGAAAAAGTTATTTTTTTTTTTTCGATTGTATGGGACAAGCACAAGCCACATAGCATATTCAAATAGCATTAAACAATCGAAAAACTGTAAAAAACGCTTTGAAAATAAGTCAGCAACGTTTAGGAATCCCATAACTATTAAACAAATTAAAACATTTATCGAAAAACAATACAATTTGATTTTTTCTTTTGATTTGTCGAATCAGTACCAGAACTTGTGTTCCTATCAGTTAAACAATACAAAGAAGTGCATTGGAAAATAACAATTCAAAAATCGAACCAAGTGAATTTAATTTTTAAGCTCAAAACCCTACTTAACTGTAAAATATTAATAGAAGCTTACAAACAACATCCAAATGAGATTAAGCAATGCCACAAATGCCAAAGATTCCTACATGTCGCCTCCAATTGCAATATGCCCTATAGATGCGTAAAGTGTACAGATACACACGCCCCAGGGCAATGTAAAATCAAAAAAGACGACACCGAAGTAGAGAATGAGACAACCAAAGCCCGATGCATTAACAGCAAGGGGCAGCACACAGCTAATGCTAAAATATGCCCAAAAAGAATCGAATTACTAGAAAAAATAAACCGTAAACGAACTGAAGCTATAAACAAATCGACCAAAATCATACACAAAATTTTACCTCAAAATAAAATAACCCAAGGCAAAAGCTTTTCTTCCCTATTTAAACAAAGTTCCCAGGCAGCTCCTACCAGCAACATAAAAACCACAAATCCAGTCTTACAGCAACACATGAACATTACAAAAAAACACAGTCGAAACGAAAATAAAAATATTCTGTCCTTTGAAGAAATCGACAACGACTCCCTTAATCTATTTGGAAAAAATATAATACAATGCATTGACATAATGCAGAAAACAATATTAAAATACCCAAATAACAAGGATGAAAACACAAAGAAAACCATCCTACTTGATTTTATACTTCAAATGTCCCAATAATGCCTCTAAAAGTCTTATTTCTAAATGTTAATGGTATAAGGCAAATTCGAAAAAGAAATGAACTTAATAATTTTCTAAATACTCATCGTCCAGATGTCTTGTTAACTGCCGAGCATCACCTTAACCAAAACAATCCAGCCTTGTTAAAAAACTACAAGTTTTTAAGACAAAACTCAGGCACAAAACGACCCAATATTGCATCTCAAGAACCTGGAACCTCAGTAGGAATATGCATAAAAAATGGTATTAAATACAAACAAATAACTTTAGAACCCATGATCTCCATTGAAGCAGTTGCAATTCAACTATCTTACAAGGATAGCCAAAATAGAGATAAATATATTGTTTTTGCATCCCTCTACAATCGCCCTCAAGATAAACTCCACACTCAAGATCTTAATAAAATCATAAACTCTTTCAACCAAATTCCAAATTGCACCGAAATTGTCATTGGCTGCGACCTTAATGCTAAACATCCGTCATGGAACAAACCCTACTATAACCCTCGACACTTAAACCAGTCAGGAACAACATTAAATAACTGGATTAATAGAAATTTAAATCTCACCATACATGCACCGCTAGAACCAACACGCCCTAATCCAAGACAACGACTAGATTCATCCATAGACCTATTTATAACGTCAACCACAACCTCCTTAGATTTTCATTCACAACATTTTGGCTGCCAAGTTATTAAGGACTTTCCATCAGACCATTTCTCCATTCAAATTAATATTAACATAGGAAAATCCCGACTAATAATTAATGAAAACAAATCAATACATAATTTCAACAAAATTAATCCGACTCTCTTTAATAGAATAATTCTACAAAATACGACAAATATCCAAACCGAAACCAACATAAGTCAACATGAAATAGATCACCATATTCAGAACCTATCCAACGCCATTACAAAAGCAATACAAAATCCTGAAGCCATCCCAAAACTGGAAATCAAACCAAATAGACCTAACTACCCGACCATCAACTTAAGCAAACAATGCCTAAAGCTAATATGCCAGAAACGCAACTTAAGACGAACCATGTTTCAAAAATCATTCTCTTTAACAATAGAACATATTATGATCATCAAACAAGCAATCAAGGAAATAGATATACAAATAAAAAACCACATAGAATTAACCGAACTTAAAATTATTGACAGCAGGCTTAGAGCTATAAACCCGAGTAAAATCAGCTACAAAACAATCCAAAACCTAAACCCTCAGATCCCAAAAAAGGAGAATTTTATCATAACCTAATACTTAATGACAATGAAAAGAACTTAATTGATATAGAAATAGACAAAAAGACCTTCCCCAAACTTACCACCGATTTTGCCAAAGTAAACGCTCTGGCCTGGTCTTTCGAGCAAATACACAAACAGAACCAAGACATGTCTCTTAATAACTTATCACACAGAGAACACCGATCCCAGGTAGAATCTACAATACATGAACTGATCTCCGAACCCCACAATAGCATCATAACTTTCAATAGCCAAAATACAGCCGATGGTGAATGGGAAGGATCTGACGAACTTGGATTCACCAATGCCGACGAGTTATTCAACATTCTTAAATGTAAAAATAATAAAAAAGGACTTGGACACGATAACACCAGCAATTTCATCATAAAATGTTTTAACATACCTGTGCTAAAGCACCTAAGTATTATTTTTAACCACTGCATCAATCGCAGTTACTTTCCCTCCTACTGGAAACACTGCAAAATTATCCCGATCCTTAAACCAAACTCTAACCCTAGCCACCTCCGCAGTTATAGACCTATAGCTATCCTCTCGGCAATTAGTATGTTGTTCGAAAAAATTATTATGAAACAATTAATAAGGCAAATAAAACAATACGACATATTGAGAAACGAACAATATGGCTTCCGTGAGGGAGTAACCCTTAACCACGCTTTCCTATCGGTAAACAACTTTATTTTTGAAAACATCCACCGTAGACGTGCTACAATAGCTTGTGCACTTGATTTCGAAAAGGCATTCGATACAGTCTGGACTCAAGGCCTGGTTCATAAAATGATTAACATTTATAGATTCAACCCCAACACCGCAAGATTAATACAAAACTACCTAACAGACAGAACCTTTGCCGTTTTCAACCTAGATGGCACAGAAAACTCTATGACCAGATCTATAACAGCAGGAGTGCCTCAAGGCTCTATACTGGCCCCCATTTTGTATAATATATATTTAGCAGATATGCCGTCTTACGGACCACCCGAACCAAATTCGTCCACCCGAATAATTAAACTTATTTATGCTGATGACATCCTTATCTTAGGGTCTGGTGCGTCCGCTCACCGAACCGAATCAGAAATGAACAAATTTTTAGACACACTATGTGAATACTTTACAAAATGGCACCTTAAATTAAATAGTAGCAAATGTGTAAGCAGCATTTTTAAAGGACCAACAACTTGCAACCTCTATAAGAGTGCAAAAAAATTTTGTCCCAAATTGTTCATTTATTACAATATTCCTCTTCAAAATCAAAAACAATTAAAATACCTAGGAGTAATATATGACGAAAAATTAAACTTCATCAAACATGCTGAATACGCCTTACAAAAGGCAACAATAAAACTAAAAGAAATACATCACATTTTTAAACCAATGTCACACTCATTAAATAAAAGTAAAATAATTGACCTATGCACATTGACATATAGAAAGCTTATTCAACCAATTCTTCTCTATGGGCATGTAGCTTGGATGAGTCTGAGCTCTGCTCAAATGGAACATCTACGAACCTTCGAAAGACACATACTTCGGAAGTCAACAGGCTATCAAAGAAACCGAGACACTCTCCACTATGTATCTAATAAAGCACTATATTATGTAGCTAAAACAAAAAAAATAGATGAAATGGCGGTTCAAATCTTAGAAAAATTCATCTCAAATTATAACATAGAACAACGAGAAATTCCTTATAGACACTCTACTGAATTAATCACACCTAACTTTATAAGACACCTAGATACAGTTGGAATCCTTTACAATCGAAATAGAGAACTAATATTCTATAATAGGAAATTCCAATCCCTCAATCCTTATGATGGTTTAGTTTATATCTAAATACACTATAAATTAAAACTCTAATCCCTCTCTGTAAATACACCCCCATTCCCTTAAAAAATGTAAATACACCCCCTAGTTTTAAGAAATAGCTATAAGACAAAACTAAATCATATCCAATTAAAGTTCTCAGGTTTTTTTTTTCTCCAAGGAAAAATTTTTTTGCTGAAACTGAAAAAAATTAAACTACATAAACGAAACAAACAATAAAATAAGTACAACAGTACAAATGTAATCATATATCCAAGTGCCTAATACCCTGATAAGCTAAAAGCGTAGGGTTAAAACTCAATATAACTTTAATTTACCAGTAAGCGTGGAATTTGTCACACATGTTTTACTATTAAAAAAAGATTCATCTTGTATCAGAACCAACGAAATTGACAATAAATACATTACATTACATTACCAACCGTTTATTGTGTTTTCAGACGCGAAGTGAACATCAGTGAATAAAAATATCAACATAGAAATCGAAAATGGCTCGTACCAAGCAAACCGCTCGCAAGTCGACTGGTGGCAAGGCGCCACGCAAACAACTGGCCACCAAGGCCGCCCGCAAGAGCGCCCCTGCCACCGGAGGCGTGAAGAAGCCTCATCGGTATCGCCCTGGAACTGTGGCCCTGCGTGAGATCCGTCGTTACCAGAAGAGTACCGAGCTGCTGATTCGCAAACTGCCTTTCCAGCGTCTGGTGCGTGAGATCGCTCAGGACTTCAAGACTGATTTGCGGTTCCAGAGCTCGGCGGTGATGGCTCTTCAGGAAGCTAGCGAAGCCTATCTGGTTGGCCTTTTTGAAGATACCAACTTGTGTGCCATTCATGCCAAGCGTGTAACGATCATGCCCAAGGACATCCAGTTGGCCCGTCGCATTCGCGGTGAGCGTGCTTAAGTTGAGACGGCCTCAACTAGCGACCAATGCTCTAGCATAATTTGTACAAATCGGTCCTTTTCAGGACCACAAAATACTTTCGATGAGATATTAATTTCTCTTTTACCGTCTTCTATTTATAATAAAAAATATGTATTTTGTTCTATTTTATTTTAATAAATAATTCGTTTAAGGGTGTGGCATTGGGAAGTTGCAAGATTGTATCGGAATACGCAAGCCATTCAAATGTCATTAAAAAATCGAAAAACTATTATATTCAACTTGTAAATAGTTTAGCAACGATAAGGAATCCCTTATTTATCAAATAAAACAAAACCTATCTCGAAAAAGTTAAAATTTATATTTTTTTCGATTCGTATTTGGTGGGACTTTTATCTGGCACAAGGTTGTATGGGACAAGCACATGCCACATAGCATATTCAAATCGCATTAAAAAATCGAAAAACTGTAAAAAACGCTTTGAAAATAAGTCAGCAACGTTTAGGAATCCCATAACTATTGAACAAACTAAAAAATTTGTCGAAAAACAATACAATTCTATTTTTTCTTTTGATTCGGACTTGGTACAATTTCAAATTGGACCAAGATTGTATGGGAATAGGCAAGCCATTCAAATGTCATTAAAAAATCGAAAAACTTTTAAAGTCAACTTGTAAATAGTTTAGCAACGATAAGGAATCCCTTATTTATCAAATAAAACAAAACCTATCTCGAAAAAGTTAAAATTTATATTTTTTTCGATTGGTATTTGGTGGGACTTTTATCTGGCACAAGGTTGTATGGGACAAGCACATGCCACATAGCATATTCAAATCGCATTAAAAAATCGAAAAACTGTAAAACACACTATGAAAATAAGTCAGCAACGTTTAGGAATCCCATAACTATTAAACAAACTAAAAAATTTGTCGAAAAACAATACATTTTGATTTTTTCTTTTGATTTGGACTTGGTACGATTTCAAATTGGAGCAAGATTGTATGGGAATAGGCAAGCCATTCAAATGTCATTAAAAAATCGAAAAACTTTTAAAGTCAACTTGTAAATAGTTTAGCAACGATAATGAATCCCTTATTTATCAAATAAAACAAAACCTATCTCGAAAAAGTTAAAATTTATATTTTTTACGATTGGTATTTGGTGGGACTTTTATCTGGCACAAGGTTGTATGGGACAAGCACATGCCACATAGCATATTCAAATCGCATTAAAAAATCGAAAAACTGTAAAACACACTATGAAAATAAGTCAGCAACGTTTAGGAATCCCATAACTATTAAACAAACTAAAAAATTTGTCGAAAAACAATACATTTTGATTTTTTCTTTTGATTTGGACTTGGTACGATTTCAAATTGGAGCAAGATTGTATGGGAATAGGCAAGTCAGTCAAATGTCATTAAAAAATCGAAAAACTTTTAAAGTCAACTTGTAAATAGTTTAGCAACGATAATGAATCCCTTATTTATCAAATAAAACAAAACCTATCTCGAAAAAGTTAAAATTTATATTTTTTTCGATTCGTATTTGGTGGGACTTTTATCTGGCACAAGGTTGTATGGGACAAGCACATGCCACATAGCATATTCAAATCGCATTAAAAAATCGAAAAACTGTAAAACACACTATGAAAATAAGTCAGCAACGTTTAGGAATCCCATAACTATTAAACAAACTAAAAAATTTGTCGAAAAACAATACAATTTGATTTTTTCTTTTGATTTGGACTTGGTACGATTTCAAATTGGAGCAAGATTGTATGGGAATAGGCAAGCCATTCAAATGTCATTAAAAAATCGAAAAACTATTAAAGTCAACTTGTAAATAGTTTAGCAACGATAAGGAATCCCTTATTTATCAAATAAAACAAAACCTATCTCGAAAAAGTTAAAATTTATATTTTTTACGATTGGTATTTGGTGGGACTTTTATCTGGCACAAGGTTGTATGGGACAAGCACATGGCACATAGCATATTCAAATCGCATTAAAAAATCGAAAAACTGTAAAACACGCTATGAAAATAAGTCAGCAACGTTTAGGAATCCCATAACTATTAAACAAACTAAAAAATTTGTCGAAAAACAATACAATTTGATTTTTTTGTTTGATTTGGACTTGGTACGATTTCAAATTGGAGCAAGATTGTATGGGAATAGGCAAGCCATTCAAATGTCATTAAAAAATCGAAAAACTATTATATTCAACTTGTAAATAGTTTAGCAACGATAAGGAATCCCTTATTTATCAAATAAAACAAAACCTATCTCGAAAAAGTTAAAATTTATATTTTTTTCGATTGGTATTTGGTGGGACTTTTATCTGGCACAAGGTTGTATGGGACAAGCACATGCCACATAGCATATTCAAATCGCATTAAAAAATCGAAAAACTGTAAAACACACTATGAAAATAAGTCAGCAACGTTTAGGAATCCCATAACTATTAAACAAACTAAAAAATTTGTCGAAAAACAATACAATTTGATTTTTTCTTTTGATTTGGACTTGGTACGATTTCAAATTGGAGCAAGATTGTATGGGAATAGGCAAGCCATTCAAATGTCATTAAAAAATCGAAAAACTTTTAAAGTCAACTTGTAAATAGTTTAGCAACGATAATGAATCCCTTATTTATCAAATAAAACAAAACCTATCTCGAAAAAGTTAAAATTTATATTTTTTACGATTGGTATTTGGTGGGACTTTTATCTGGCACAAGGTTGTATGGGACAAGCACATGCCACATAGCATATTCAAATCGCATTAAAAAATCGAAAAACTGTAAAACACGCTTTGAAAATAAGTCAGCAACGTTTAGGAATCCCATAACTATTAAACAAACTAAAAAATTTGTCGAAAAACAATACAATTTGATTTTTTCTTTTGATTTGGACTTGGTACGATTTCAAATTGGAGCAAGATTGTATGGGAATAGGCAAGCCATTCAAATGTCATTAAAAAATCGAAAAACTATTATATTCAACTTGTAAATAGTTTAGCAACGATAATGAATCCCTTATTTATCAAATAAAACAAAACCTATCTCGAAAAAGTTAAAATTTATATTTTTTACGATTGGTATTTGGTGGGACTTTTATCTGGCACAAGGTTGTATGGGACAAGCACATGCCACATAGCATATTCAAATCGCATTAAAAAATCGAAAAACTGTAAAACACACTATGAAAATAAGTCAGCAACGTTTAGGAATCCCATAACTATTAAACAAACTAAAAAATTTGTCGAAAAACAATACAATTTGATTTTTTCTTTTGATTTGGACTTGGTACGATTTCAAATTGGAGCAAGATTGTATGGGAATAGGCAAGCCATTCAAATGTCATTAAAAAATCGAAAAACTTTTAAAGTCAACTTGTAAATAGTTTAGCAACGATAAGGAATCCCTTATTTATCAAATAAAACAAAACCTATCTCGAAAAAGTTAAAATTTATATTTTTTTCGATTCGTATTTGGTGGGACTTTTATCTGGCACAAGGTTGTATGGGACAAGCACATGCCACATAGCATATTCAAATCGCATTAAAAAATCGAAAAACTGTAAAACACGCTATGAAAATAAGTCAGCAACGTTTAGGAATCCCATAACTATTAAACAAACTAAAAAATTTGTCGAAAAACAATACAATTTGATTTTTTTTTGTTTGATTTGGACTTGGTACGATTTCAAATTGGAGCAAGATTGTATGGGAATAGGCAAGCCATTCAAATGTCATTAAAAAATTGAAAAACTATTAAATTCAACTTGTAAATAGTTTAGCAACGATAAGGAATCCCTTATTTATCAAATAAAACAAAACCTATCTCGAAAAAGTTAAAATTTATATTTTTTCGATTGGTATTTGGTGGGACTTTTATCTGGCACAAGGTTGTATGGGACAAGCACATGGCACATAGCATATTCAAATCGCATTAAAAAATCGAAAAACTGTAAAACACACTCTGAAAATAAGTCAGCAACGTTTAGGAATCCCATAACTATTAAACAAACTAAAAAATTTGTCGAAAAACAATACAATTTGATTTTTTCTTTTGATTTGGACTTGGTACGATTTCAAATTGGAGCAAGATTGTATGGGAATAGGCAAGCCATTCAAATGTCATTAAAAAATCGAAAAACTTTTAAAGTCAACTTGTAAATAGTTTAGCAACGATAAGGAATCCCTTATTTATCAAATAAAACAAAACCTATCTCGAAAAAGTTAAAATTTATATTTTTTTCGATTCGTATTTGGTGGGACTTTTATCTGGCACAAGGTTGTATGGGACAAGCACATGCCACATAGCATATTCAAATCGCATTAAAAAATCGAAAAACTGTAAAACACGCTCTGAAAATAAGTCAGCAACGTTTAGGAATCCCATAACTATTAAACAAACTAAAAAAATTGTCGAAAAACAATACAATTTTTTTTTGTTTGATTTGGACTTGGTACGATTTCAAATTGGAGCAAGATTGTATGGGAATAGGCAAGCCATTCAAATGTCATTAAAAAATCGAAAAACTATTAAAGTCAACTTGTAAATAGTTTAGCAACGATAAGGAATCCCTTATTTATCAAATAAAACAAAACCTATCTCGAAAAGTTAAAATTTATATTTTTTACGATTCGTATTTGGTGGGACTTTTATCTGGCACAAGGTTGTATGGGACAAGCACATGCCACATAGCATATTCAAATCGCATTAAAAAATCGAAAAACTGTAAAACACGCTCTGAAAATAAGTCAGCAACGTTTAGGAATCCCATAACTATTAAACAAACTAAAAAATTTGTCGAAAAACAATACAATTTGATTTTTTCTTTTGATTTGGACTTGGTACGATTTCAAATTGGAGCAAGATTGTATGGGAATAGGCAAGCCCATTCAAATGTCATTAAAAAATCGAAAAACTATTAAACTCAACTTGTAAATAGTTTAGCAACGATAAGGAATCCCTTATTTATCAAATAAAACAAAACCTATCTCGAAAAAGTTAAAATTTATATTTTTTTCGATTGGTATTTGGTGGGACTTTCTATCTGGCACAAGATTGTATGGGACAAGCACAAGGCACATAGCATATTCAAATCGCATTAAAAAATCGAAAAACTGTAAAACACGCTCTGAAAATAAGTCAGCAACGTTTAGGAATCCCATAACTATTAAACAAACTAAAAAATTTGTCGAAAAACAATACAATTTGATTTTTTCTTTTGATTTGGACTTGGTACGATTTCAAATTGGAGCAAGATTGTATGGGAATAGGCAAGCCATTCAAATGTCATTAAAAAATCGAAAAACTTTTAAAGTCAACTTGTAAATAGTTTGGCAACGATAAGGAATCCCTTATTTATCAAATAAAACAAAACCTATCTCGAAAAAGTTCAAAATTTATATTTTTTCGATTCGGTATTTGGTGGGACTTTCTATCTGGCACAAGGTTGTATGGGACAAGCACAAGTCACATAGCATATTCAAATCGCATTAAATAATCGAAAAACTGCAAAACACGCTCTGAAAATAAGTCAGCAACGTTTAGGGAATCCCATAACTATTAAACAAACTAACAAATTTGCCGAAAAACAATAGAATTTGATTTTTTCTTTTGATTTGGACTTGGTACGATTTCAAATTGAAGCAAGATTGTATGGGAATAGGCAAGCCATTCAAATGTCATTAAAAAATCGAAAAACTTTTAAAGTCAACTTGTAAATAGTTTGGCAACGATAAGGAATCCCTTATTTATCAAATAAAACAAAACCTATCTCGAAAAAGTTCAAATTTATATTTTTTCGATTCGTATTTGGTGGGACATTCTACTGGCACAAGATTGTATGGGACAAGCACAAGTCACATAGCATATTCAAATCGCATTAAATAATCGAAAAACTGCAAAACACGCTCTGAAAATAAGTCAGCAACGTTTAGGAATCCCATAACTACTAAACAAACTAACAAATTTGTCGAAAAACAATACAATTTGATTTTTTCTTTTGATTTGGACTTGGTACGATTTCAAATTGAAGCAAGATTGTATGGGAATAGGCAAGCCATTCAAATGTCATTCAAAAATGAAAAAACTTTGAAAGTCAACTTGTAAATAGTTTGGCATATATAGGGAATCCCTTAGTTATCAAATACAACAAAACCTGTCTCGAAAAAGTTCAAATTTATATTTTTTTCGATTCGTATTTGGTAGGATTTTTATCTGGCACAAGGTTGTATGGGACAAGCACAAGCCACATAGCATATTCAAATCGCATTAAAAAATAGAAAAATTGTAAAACGCGCTCTGAAAATAAGTCAGCAACGTTTAGGAATGCCATAACTATTAAACAAACTAAAAAACTTGTCTAAAAACAATACAATTTGATTTTTTATTTTGATTTGGACTTGGTACGATTTCAAATTGAAGCAAGATTGTATGGGAATAGGCAAGCCATTCAAATGTCATTCAAAAATCGAAAAACTTTTAAAGTCAACTTATAAATAGTTTGGCACCTATAGGGAATCCCTTAGTTATCAAATACAACAAAACCTGTCTCGAAAAAGTTCAAATTTATATTTTTTTCGATTCGTATTTGGTGGGATATTCTACTGGCACAAGATTGTATGGGACAAGCACAAGTCACATATCATATTCAAATCGCATTAAATAATCGAAAAACTGCAAAACACGCTCTGAAAATAAGTCTGCAACGTTATGGGATCCCATAACTATTAATCAAACTAAAAAATTTGCCGAAAAACAATATAATTTGATTTTTTCTTTTGATTTGGACTTGGTACGATTTCAAATTGAAGCAAGATTGTATGGGAATAGGCAAGCCATTCAAATGTCATTCAAAAATCGAAAAACTTTTAAAGTCAACTTATAAATAGTTTGGCACCTATAGGGAATCCCTTAGTTATCAAATACAACAAAACCTATCTCGAAAAAGTTCAAATTTATATTTTTTTCGATTCGTATTTGGTGGGATATTCTACTGGCACAAGATTGTATGGGACAAGCACAAGTCACATATCATATTCAAATCGCATTAAATAATCGAAAAACTGCAAAACACGCTCTGAAAATAAGTCAGCAACGTTAAGGAATCCCATAACTATTAATCAAACTAAAAAATTTATCGAAAATCAATACAATTTGATTTTTTCTTTTGATTTGGACTTGGTACGATTTCAAATTGGAGCAAAATTGTATGGAAATAGGCAAGCCATTCAAATGTCATTAAAAAATCGAAAAACTATTAACCTCAACTTTTAAATAGTTTGGAAACTATAAGGAATCCCTTATTTATCAAATAAAACAAAACCTATTTCAAAAAAGTTCAAATATATATATTTTTTCGATTCGTATTTGGTGGGACTTTTATCTGGCACAAGATTGTATGGGACAAGCACAAGGCACATAGCATGTTCAAATCGCATTAAAAAATCGAAAAACTCTAAGACACGCTATGAAAATAAGTCAGCAACGTTTAGGAATCCCATAACTATTAAACAAAACAAAAAATATGTCAAAAAAGAATATAATTTAAATTATTCTTTTGATTTGGACTTGGTACGATTTCAAATTAAAGTAAGATTGTATGGGAATAGGAAAGCCATTCAAATAACATTAAAAAATCGAAAAACTATTGTAGGTGGCACAAATACGTCTTATTGATTCAGTGGTCGCAGCAAAAGTGAGTTTATTCGTTTCCAAATTATGCGTGCTTAGCCTATTTCACAAGAGTGGAACTTAAGCTGATCGTACGTGCGAGACCGAGATAGACATAGTGTTCGGTTGACAATAGGTTTCGCACAAGATTAAAGGAGACATATATAGGTTATAATAATTGTGGAACTTATCTTAGAGTATGTATTTACAATAGGATCCTTAGTACTTAAGTGTAGGTGTATATGTACATGTGTGTATGACTGCTTGCTACAATTCGGCCATCCTGACCGGAGAGCTCCTGATCTCTTAACTATTAACATTATTGATCCATGGGCGAATATTTGATATTGCCCAAACTCCCTTGTAAGGAAGTCTCGACTGTTGAAAACCTTCGCAATCCTCCAAGACATATCTATCATTACGCAGTACTTTAGTTACTCTATAAGGACCTTTAAACTTTGGTATTAGTTTTTTCGACGCTCCTATGTGAGAGTCGAAATTTTTAATCATTACTAAATCCTCTGGCTCATACCTGTGAGGGTGTTACTCTTGTAACTTTTCAATGCTTTTACTGGCTTTTTGTCTAATTTTCTCCAAGTTTCTAATCTCACTATCCTTATTTAATTCTTCCAAACTTTCCTTCAAGCTATCTATGACTTTGCCCTTTTGAGACACTCCGAACAAAACCTGACTTGGATGTTGATTTATCGATCTTTGAACTGTATTATTAACAGCATGTTCAACCGTTCCTAAAACTGTATCCCAGTAACATCCTTTCCCTGGTTCGGTCAATTTAGCAATCATGGGGCCAATGCTTCTATTTACTCTTTCGACTTGACCATTTGCCTGCGGAGATCCAGTAGCTATTTTTATGTGCTTAACGTTGTTTTCCTCTAAGAAATCCTGAAATTCTTTGGATGTAAAGCATGTTCCCCGGTCTGAAATCACACATTTTGGCCTACTATAAGCCCTAAAAAAGTCTTTTAACGCTAAAATTGCTTCCCTGGATTTTGTGGTTTTAGCTGGATAAAGCCTTACAAATTTCGTAAACGCATCTATAATTACTAATACGTGCTTGTTAGATCTACTTTTATCTACAGGGCCATAATGATCATGTAATGTATTACACTCCCTATTCAAAGGGAGTGGTTTCTTTGGGAATGTTGTGAAGAAAACCTTCCTTTTTTCCAGACTTTTCTGAATAGGCAATACATTTCAGGCAATTATTAATGTGTAGCTTGCATTTTTCTCTAACTTTTGGGAACCAGTAGCTTTTTGAAATCACTTCTACCATTTTATCTATACCAACGTGTCCTAACTGATCATGATAACTAAACAAAACATGTCTTTCCATTTCGCTTGGTACATAAAATAAAAGAGCTTCCTTATCCTTTTTCCTGTAAACTATTCCATTACGCATTTCATAATCTTTGAGTTCTTCTCTTTGCAACTTTTCTACAATGCTTTTTATTTCTTTATCTCTACTCTGACAAATAATTAAGTTTTCTTCAAAGGAGTTAGAATCTATCGTGAGTATGTGTGTGTTTCTACTCAGTGCATCCACGTGTTGCATGCGTTTTCCAGCTCTATGTTCTAGACTATAGTCGTAATCCTGAAAAAAAAGCGCCCACCATCCTCGAGGATAGTTCTTTTGCTACGCCAGGGTAAATGCACTACAGTCTGTAACTATTTTAAACGATATTCCCTGAAGGTAAATCCTAAACCGTTGTAAGGAGTAAACTACTGCGAGAGTTTCTAGCTCGAAACTATGGTATTTCGCTTCCACGTCTGTCGTGCGTTTAGAAAAATAGAACACCGGGTGAAATTTATCGTCTTTCTTTTTCTGCATCAGAATTGAGCCGAAACCTAAGGCGCTAGCATCACAATGTAGTTCTGTCGGATCTGTCGGATTATACAATGCCAAAATAGGGGCTTCTAAAAGATTTCTTTTTAACATATCGAAGCATTCTAGTTCTGTCCCACCAAAATCAAATTTCCTATCTTTTCTTACCAGATCGTATAATGGCTTTGCTTTTGTTGAAAAATCTTTTACAAATCGTCTAAAATAAGAACACAGACCCAGAAAGCTCTGAACTTCATGCGTTTTTGTTGGTACAGGAAAATCTCTTACCGCTTGCATACCTTTCGAATCAGGTTTAATACCCTTTCCTGATATTATGTACCCTAAATACTTAATTTCACTTTGAAGAAATTCGCACTTGTCTAACCTTAGTTCGAGTTTGTTGTCTACCAATCGCTTAAATACTTCAGTTAATATTTCTAAATGACTCTTACTATCTTTCGTTGCTATCAAAATGTCGTCCATGTAAATAAAAACCTTATCTTCTTTAACTAAATCAGCAAAAATTTTATTTACAAATCTTTGGAACACTGCAGGGGCGTTTCGTAATCCAAACGGCATTCTAAGCCATTCATATTGGCCCATTGGCGTTGTGAAGGCGGTAAACTTAACGGAATCTTCATGCATATGCACGTGGAAAAACCCGTTTTTGAGATCTAACTTGGTAAAAAGGATTTTTTCTGAATGTTTATCAATTAGGTCATCTATTAAGGGGGTGGGGTAATTATCTTTTAACATATTTTTGTTAAGTGTTCGATAGTCTACGCACATTCTTAACTCTCCAGACTTTTTCTTAACTAGTACTATTGGTGAAGCATATTCCGACTCGCTTCCCCGTATGATACCATTTCTAATATAATCATCTAACAAATTCTGCACTTGACCTTTCTCTGTGTATGAAAATCGTCTTGGAGGGTAATTAAACGGTTTCGTCTTGTCAAAATTTAGTTTCATTTCCCATTTAACTAAGGGAATCTCTGGCCGTTTCGCTTTTATATAATATTTATCAAAAATGTTAATAAGACTGTTCTTTAAACTAAACTCGCACTTTTCACTTATATTTAATTGGTTGCATTCAGTTGGAATGGGGTATTCAATTGACAATATTTCAGACTCGAATTGCTCGCTTAAATTTGGACTTGACTCTACCGTATCTTTTGAACTACTTAATTTGCTTGTATTTTCGTTACATTGCTCATTGCTCTCCAATTCAACATTAACTTTACTCTGAGACTTTTTAATTTTATCTATCTTCCTATCATTTTCAATTCTATCATCAGACCGATCCATTCTTGTAACAACACAACTATTCTTAAATTTGTTATCAAAATCTATTTTATTACAGTTCAAAAAATTATTTTCAGTAATCCTATCATTTGAGCAATCGTTTTCCATACTTCTATAATTTGAGCAATCATTTTCCATAATTCTATCATTCGAGCAATCATTTTTCATAATTCTATCATTCGAGCAATCATTTTTCATAATTCTATCATTCGAGCAATAATTTTCCATAATTCTATCATTCGAGCAATCATTTTTCATAATTCTATCATTCGAGCAATCATTTTTCATAATTCTATCATTCGAGCAATCATTTTTCATAATTCTATCATTTTCCAACACGATCTTAAAGTTACATGTGTTCATAAAATCTCTGCCTAGAACAGCGCAATATGCCATTGATTTGTTCGCCACAACCAGTAATTCAAAATTGAACTTTTCTTTATTTATAACAACAAAGCATGGTAATTTTCCATATATATCTAAAGGACTTTTGTTTAAGCCAAAGTAATTTTTAAGATTATTTTCACTAATATTAATAAATTTTCTCTTCATTATTTTTTCGACGCATGATATTTTGATAAAACTAATCGGGCTCCCAGAATCAATTAGGCATTCTACAAATAAATACTGTTTAGGTTCTGTCTTAAAGTGAATTTTAAAAGATCTTACGTATTCGTTGCTGGAAATGTTTTTCTTCTCCGTGCCCTGAGCCACTAGGTGTTCCAGACTTCCACATCCGTAGCAGGATCCGTACTCACGCTTGAAACATCTATTAGTGGAGCCCAAACCAGGTCCATTCTCAGCAGCCACTTTGGGGCGTCCAGGTGTGAACGGTGTTCTGCGTAACGAAACTTTCGTAAATGCCTGCAAAAGTTGTGCAGACGAGTTGAAGCAATGCATATGCGCTTGTTGACGCAGAAGTGTATCCGGAATTCCTTCGATGATATTGTCAATCAGCTCCTCGTCGTCCATCTGAATGTGCGCAGCTAAGCGTGTTTTTCCATTGATATAGGTGGCGAAATCTTCAAATGGTTGCCACTTGCGCTCCTGAAACTTGCGTCGGGACATAATCTTACTTTCCTTGGACTGAAAAGCCTCCGCCAGTTGAGTCAGCAATTCCTGAGCTGGCAGCGTCAAAATATTTTCTGTGGAGTGTAACCAAACTTGAGCGCGGTCTTTTAACTTGGACATTACCAGCATGCGAACTAGATCGTCGCTCAGTTTGTACATCTTGATAATGGCATTAAGATGAGCAATCCATGTCCTAACTGTTACTCTGTTGTTGGCAGCACCGTCAAAAACAGGGAGCATTTCTGTCACCATGGTCAGCAAAAGATTAGTATTAGAAAATGATGAACCAAATCTGGCATCCTCGACGACGACATTTTCTAAATCCAATGGGACAACATTGTTATTTGGTGTGGCCACGTTGTTTTGGCCTTGTGGCATATCGCTGGCTGAAGTTGCGGTCACACTGTCCAACGGCTGACGCCGATAAACTTCCATTTTCAGCAGCTCGTTTTCCAATTGGAGCGATTCCAACTGACGCTTCATGGATTCCAAAGAAACTTCTGGAACGTTCTCGTTGTTTGGAATTACGCCGTTGTTTTGGCAAGCAACCGTCGTAGCCCCGGCTTCATTGATCTCGTTTCCTCGGTCTGCTGACGAATTGGGTCTTTCCTCGGACGCAGCTTCTGCCTCGGGGATGTCCTTGGGATCCAATGTTGGGCAAACTCCACGGGCCTCGGGAGGGACCCCATTCAGACGCGATGCAAGCCTTGTTGCCGCTTTTCTGCATTCCGAGGTTTTCCAGCCATCTTCGGAGATCTGCTGCACTGTAGTCGTCTACATCGATGGTTTCCATTTTTACTCACTGAATTTTATTTTTATTTTTTCGTAGGCTGAGATAGTGCAAAAAAAAAAATTTTTTTGCAGTAATCCCACTTCTGAAATTGTAGGTGGCACAAATACGTCTTATTGATTCAGTGGTCGCAGCAAAAGTGAGTTTATTCGTTTCCAAATTATGCGTGCTTAGCCTATTTCACAAGAGTGGAACTTAAGCTGATCGTACGTGCGAGACCGAGATAGACATAGTGTTCGGTTGACAATAGGTTTCGCACAAGATTAAAGGAGACATATATAGGTTATAATAATTGTGGAACTTATCTTAGAGTATGTATTTACAATAGGATCCTTAGTACTTAAGTGTAGGTGTATATGTACATGTGTGTATGACTGCTTGCTACACTATTAACCTCAACTTTTAAATACCCTGCAGTACCGTTCATCACCTTTTCATCACCAAAAATTCATCACTGCTTAATCGGCGATGAAACTTCATACAAATTAGTGATGAATTTAACATTGGCATGTCCTAGGAGTTAATCAGTGAAAAATTCATCACTCTTTAATCAGTAATTCATCACTCTTTTTTCAGTTTTTCATCACTCATTAATCAGTAATTCATCACTCTCTCAGCTCATTTTATGGGGAGAGAGACGGAGTAAGAGAGGGAGATAGAAATTTTTCTGCGTTGCCTATGATCGGGGACTGAGAGTTTCGGCTCTGCCTGCGTCGCACTCGGCTCTGCCGACTTTGCCTTTGGCTCTGCCGGCGTCGCAGTCCGCTGCTGATTAAACAGTGATGAATTTTTGTAGTGATGAATTTTGGAACTGCAGGGTAGTTTGGCAACTATAAGGAATCCCTTATTTATCAAATAAAACAAAACCTATCTAGAAAAAGTTCAAATTTATATTTTTTTCGATTCGTATTTGGTGGGACTTTTATCTGGCACAAGATTGTATGGGACAAGCACAAGCCACATAGCATATTCAAATCGCATTAAAAAATCGAAAAACTTTAAAACAAGCTCTGAAAATAAGTCAGTAACGTTTAGGAATGCCATAACCATTAAACAAACTAAAAACTTCAAAAACAATACAATTTGATTTTTTATTTTGATTTGGACTTGGTACGATTTCAAATTGAAATAAGATTGTATGGGAATAGGTAAGCCATTTAAATGTCATTAAAAAATCGAAAAACTATTAACGTCAATTTGTAAATAGTTTGGCAACTATAAGGAATCCCTTAGTTATCAAATAAAACAAAACCTATCTCGAAAAAGTTCAAATTTATATTGTTTTCGATTCGTATTTGGTGGGACATTCTACTGGCACAAGATTGTATGGGACAAGCACAAGCCACATAGCATTTTCAAATCGCATTAAAAAATCGAAAAACTTTAAAACACGCTCTGAAAATAAGTCAGTAACGTTTAGAAATGCCATAACTATTAAACAAACTAAAAAAAACAATACAATTTGATTTTTTATTTTGACTTGGACTTGGTACGATTTCAAATTAAAGTAAGATTGTGTGAGAATAGGCAAGCCATTTAAATGTCATTAAAAAATCGAAAAACTATTAACCTCAACTTGTAAATAGTTTGGCAACTATAAGGAATCCCTTATTTATCAAATAAAAAAAAACCTATCTCGAAAAAGTTCAAATTTATATTTTTTTCGATTCGTATTTGGTGGGACATTCTACTGGCACAAGATTGTATGGGACAAGCACAAGCCACATAGCATTTTCAAATCGCATTAAAAAATCGAAAAACTGTAAGGCACGCTATGAAAATAAGTCAGCAACGTTTAGAAATGCCATAACTATTAAACAAACTAAAAAGCTTGTCGAAAAACAATACAATTTGATTTTTTCTTTTGACTTGGACTTGGTACGATTTCAAATTAAAGTAAGATTGTATGGGAATAGGCAAGCCATTTAAATGTCATTAAAAAATCGAAAAACTATTAACCTCAACTTGTAAATAGTTTGGCAACTATAAGGAATCCCTTATTTATCAAATAAAAAAAAACCTATCTCGAAAAAGTTGAAATTTATATTTTTTTCGATTCGTATTTGGTGGGACATTCTACTGGCACAAGATTGTATGGGACAAGCACAAGCCACATAGCATATTCAAATCGCAAAAAAAAATAGAAAAACTTTAAAACAAGCTCTGAAAATAAGTGAGTAACGTTTAGGAATGCCATAACCATTAAACAAACTAAAAAAACAATACAATTTGATTTTTTATTTTGATTTGGACTTGGTACGATTTCAAATTGAAGTAAGATTGTGTGGGAATAGGTAAGCTATTCAAATGTCATTAAAAAATCGAAAAACTATTAAAGTCAATTTGTAAATATTTTGGCAACTATGAGGAATCCCTTAGTTATCAAATACATCAAAACCTATCTCGAAAAAGTTCAAATTTATATTTTTTTCGATTCGTATTTGGTGGGACATTCTACTGGCACAAGATTGTATGGGACAAGCACAAGCCACATAGTATTTTGAAATCGCATTAAAAAATCGAAAAACCGTAAGACTCTGAAAATAAGTCAGCAACGTTTAGGAATCCTATAACTATTAATCAAACTGAACAATTTATCGAAAAACAATACAATTTGATTTTTTCTTTTGATTTGGACTTGGTACGATTTCAAATTAAGGTAAGATTGTATGGGAATAGGAAAGCCATTCAAATGTCATCAAAAAATCGAAAAACTATTAACCTCAACTTGTAAATAGTTTGGCAACTATAAGGAATCCCTTATTTATCAAATAAAACAAAACCTATCTCGAAAAAGTTCAAATTTATATTTTTTTCGATTCGTATTTGGTGGGACATTCTACTGGCACAAGATTGTATGGGACAAGCACAAGCCACATAGCATATTCAAATCGCATTAAAAAATCGAAAAACTGTAAAACACGCTCTGAAAATAAGTCAGCAACGTTTAGGAATGCCATAACTGTTAAACAAACTAAAAAACTTGTCGAAAAACAATACAATTTAATTTTTTCTTTTGATTTGGACTTGGTACGATTTCAAATTAAAGTAAGATTGTATGGGAATAGGCAAGCCATTTAAATGTCATTAAAAAATCGAAAAACTGTTAACCTCAACTTGTAAATAGTTTGGCAACTATAAGGAATCCCTTATTTATCAAATAAAAAAAAACCTATCTCGAAAAAGTTAAAATTTATATTTTTTTCGATTCGTATTTGGTGGGACATTCTACTGGCACAAGATTGTATGGGACAAGCACAAGCCACATAGCATATTCAAATCGCATTAAAAAATAGAAAAACTTTAAAGCAAGCTCTGAAAATAAGTGAGTAACGTTTAGGAATGCCATAACCATTAAACAAACTAAAAAAACAATACAATTTGATTTTTTATTTTGATTTGGACTTGGTACGATTTCAAATTGAAGTAAGATTGTGTGGGAATAGGTAAGCTATTCAAATGTCATTAAAAAATCGAAAAACTATTAAAGTCAATTTGTAAATATTTTGGCAACTATGAGGAATCCCTTAGTTATCAAATACATCAAAACCTATCTCGAAAAAGTTCAGCGAGTTCACCCCCAGCATTCGTGGAGTAAAGACGTGTGTTCTATAGTTAATAATAATCAGAAGCCTTACCGCACTAAAGACTATTTTAAAACGGTTAAAAAACAGCAAAAAAGAAAATTAAAAGGGTTTTTTTTTTCCCTCGCCTGCGCGTTGCGAACTTATCTTGAAGACTTTGATCGTGAACTGTGAATATCAATTGCTTTATACATCATAAGTATAAAGAAAATTGATATAATGGAAGAGTCATCTGCTCACTCGCAGCCTAGCAATAGGAGCGATAGATTTGAGAAGATGAGAAACTTAGCTGGTGCAGACCCTGAGGAAATAAGATCCCAAATCCGCGCCCGCCATCTAGGCTTATCTGTCCACCTTGCAGGTATGACCGATCATATAACGATCACCAGCTCCATGGTGACAATTAGCAGTAACTCTACTACTAGTGTTACCTGCACCATTTCTAACGCCCAAACAATCTTGGGCAGTTCTTCTACTTACACCGTGGCTGCAACTGCGGCCAGCAGCATTTGCTCGACCATGACTCCGTTGACAAATGTAATAACTTCATTGACGAACAAAACGAATAATTCGAAATGCCCGTTTCAAGCTCCTGACCGAAATGTCAGTCGAAAACGTAAAGGCGTGGCTCAGCCCTCTTTACCTGTTCTTACTCCGCCCCCGATCCGCAAAACTAAGTTGCAGGCCACAATGCCGCTCAACAAGCCGACCAATTCTTCTTCTGCAAAGGCATTGGGTAGCAATCGATTTGCTATTCTGGCTGCTGAAGCAGAACAAATGGAACAGGATCTGGAGGATGCTGACTCTACCAATGGCGGTACAGGTGAAGATGATCAATCCGCTAAATCTAACAAGATCCCTGCAATTTGTGTGCCTAACGTAAGCGATCCGGTCTTATTGGAACAATCTCTTGACCTTAGCATTGGCTCCAAAAACTACAGCATTCGCACTTCCAAATTTGGTGTTTCCAGAATATATACAGCAAACTCAGACGCTTTTCGGGCAGCTGTAAAAACTCTGACAACGCTTAACTGTCAATTTTGGCACCATCAGTTAAAAGAGGACAAGGCCTACAGAGTAGTGATCAAAGGACTCCATACAAACGTTCCGAAATCACAAATAATACAGGGATTTACTGAATTCGGCTTTGAGGTTCTTAACATATACTGCCCCAAAAAAACTGATTGGAAGAACATCCAGATTAACGATGATGACAACGAAGCTGCGGTAAATTACAAAACTAGGCAGAATTTGTTTTATATCAACCTTAAGCAGGGTGCAAACGTAGCAGAGTCCCTAAAAATTACGCAATTTGGGAGATACCGAGTCACTGTCGAGCGTGCTACCCGTAGAAAGGAATTACTACAATGTCAAAGATGCCAAATTTTTGGGCACTCTAAAAACTACTGTGTTCTGGACCCTGTTTGTGGTAAATGTAGTGGTCCTCATGTTACTGGTTCCATACACTGTGTAAGCGATACATGCTTGTGCGTAAACTGTGGCGGTAACCACGTCTCGACAGATAAAGGATGTCCAGTCAGAGTAGAAAAAAATAAAAAACAAAAGCCGAGGCCTAGACTTCCGATTTCTAATGATCCAGGACGCGCATCGCGTGGATTTATACCAGCTGAGGCATTAAGAACGAACATATCGTATGCTGATATAGCTCGACCCAAAGAGATGAAAGCAAGGACTGGCTCAACCCTGCAGAGTGACGCAAGCTCTCCTTCAGACCCTAGGCTCAGCCTTAAGTTCACAGCGATAGATAATGCAATCCGTGACATCAATAGCAAACTGGACACTCTGTTTAAGCTGATGCAGGAAAATGCAGAGTCCAACAAGGCCTTCAGAGAGCTGGTCCACGTTCTCATTGCGCGATTGCCGAAATGATTCCACCAGAATTAAATATCGGATTGTGGAACGCTCGTGGATTAGTCAGAGTATCTGAAGAGCTTCGAATATTCCTCAGCGCTCATAGCATAGACGTAATGCTTGCCACAGAAACCCACATGCGCGATGGTCAGCGCATCTACTTGCCAGGCTATCTTATATACCATGCTTATCACCCAAGTGGCAACAGCAAAGGTGGTTCTGCAGTCATTGTAAAGGATTCCCTAAGTCATTATCCCTTGCCCGCCGCCTCTAGCAATAACAGACAGATAGCGAGCATCCAATTACAGACTGCAGACGGAAATGTAACATTAGCAGCTATATATCTACCTCCAGCAGAAAGATGGATCCAATCAGAATTTGAGTACTTGCTGGCCGGACTTGGAAGCAAATTTATTGCTGGCGGTGACTATAATGCCAAACATGCATGGTGGGGAAACTCAAGAGCCTGTAGAAGGGGTAAGCAGTTGCAAGATGTCATTGCAAATGGGCATTACCAAGTACTTGCCACGGGTGAACCCACTTTTTATTCATACAACCCTCTGATAACACCGACAGCGCTTGATTTTTTCATAATCAATGGATACGCTATAGACAGGCTAGAAGTAAAAACACTCCATGAACTCTCCTCGGACCACACTCCAATCTTGGCCAGATTGCATGCCACACCTGTGAAAAAACCACAACGCACGCAACTCCTTGCCAGAGGTGCTAATATAAACGCATTCAAAGCCTACCTAGAGCAGCTGAGCGAGGTTAACATAGAAGTCCAGGAACCTTCTGACATTGACAATGCCATCAGCCTTTTCATGCGCATGATAAACCAGGCTGCTGAGATAGCTGCACCCGGGAATCGCCAAAATACAGAGACCTCTAGACATCCCCAGTTACCACCCAGAATTGCGGCACTTCTCAACCTAAAGCGAAGAGTAAGAAGAGAATATGCAAGAACGGGAGACGCTCGAATGCATCAGATTTATAAACGGCTAGCTAACTGTCTAAGCAAGGCGCTCGCCCGAAGAAAACAAGATTCTATTGACAGCTTTTTGGAGAATCTGGGCACAGACGCTAGTTCCAACTACTCGCTGTGGCGTATCACAAAACGGTACAAGGCTCAGCCCACCCCAAAGTCAGCAATTAAAAACCCCTCAGGTGGCTGGTGCCGTACGAGCCTAGAGAAAGCTGAAGCGTTCGCTAACAACCTCGAGCAACGTTTTAAGCCTTACAACTATTCGCCTGAAAGCATACGTCGGCAAGTCGAAGAGTTTCTGGAATCTCCCTTTCAAATGAGCCTGCCTGCTAGCCCTGTCACACTGACAGAGGTTAAAGACCTTAGTAGCTAAACTTTCACCGAAGAAAACTCCCGGTGAAGACCTTCTGGACAACAGGATAATTCGACTTTTACCGGACCAAGCCTTGCAATTCCTGGTGTCATTATTCAACAGCGTACTAACTCTTGGATACTTCCCGAAAGTTTGGAAATCGGCGAATATAATCATGATCCCAAAACCAGGTAAATCGCCGACTGACGTGGACTCATACAGGCCCATTAGTCTTCTACCATCTCTGGGAAAAATCATGGAAAGGCTGATCCTGAACAGGCTACTCACTTACGAGAGTGTCACTAGTGCGATCCCGGAATTTCAGTTCGGCTTTCGTCTTCAACATGGAACTCCTGAGCAATTGCACAGAGTGGTCAATTTTACTTTAGAAGCCTTAGAGAAGAAGGAGTATGCAGTTGCTGCCTTCCTTGACATCCAGCAGGCCTTTGACAGAGTGTGGCACCCTGGACTCCTGTACAAAGCCAAAAGTCTTTTTACGCCACAGCTGTTCCAGCTCGTGAAAAGCTTCCTGGAAGAACGAACTTTCCACGTATCTGCTGATGGGTACAAGTCATCAATCAAACGGATCTCTGCCGGAGTTCCCCAAGGTAGCGTTCTCGGTCCTACTCTATACAGTATTTATGCTTCAGATATGCCTACTCAATCTCCAATCACCGAAGTTGCTGATCAAATGTGCTAATTGCGACTTACGCTGATGACACTGCAGTCCTGACAAAAAGCAAAAGTATATTGGCTGCCACATTTGCATTGCAACAGTATCTGGACGCATTTCACCAATGGGCCATGAACTGGAACATTAGAGTAAACGCAGACAAATGTGCAAACGTAACGTTCACCAATTGTCGAAGTAGCTGCCCTGGAGTCAGCCTAAACGGAAGTCCAATCAGAGCCCTTCCTGCATACAAGTACCTTGGTGTCACTTTGGACAAAAAACTAACATTTGGTAGGCACATTACTTGTATCCAACACTCCTTCAGGACCAACGTTTCTCGGATGGCTTGGCTTCTCGCACCACGAAACAAGTTCGCACTTGGATGTAAGGTCCAAATTTATAAGTCCATATTAGCGCCAACACTTTTCTATGGACTCCAGGTTTATGGCATCGCTGCAAAAACCAATCTCAACAAAATCCGGGTTTTGCAAGCGAAAACACTTCGAAGGATCTCTGGAGCCCCGTGGTTTATGCGAACTAGTGACATCGAACGTGATCTCAAAGTGCCCAAACTTGGAGACAAGCTGCAGGAACTTGCTCGGAAGTATATGGAAAGGCTAAATGAGCACCCCAACAGCCTAGCCAGAAAACTTGGTACCGCTGCTATAAACAGCGCTGAACCAAGTAATCGAGTGAAAAGAAGACTGAAAAGACACCACCCTCAAGACCTACCGGACCGGATTTTGACCTAGCAACATTACCTAACTCATTTTAAATAATTAAAAATATATATATATATATTATGAATTTACTTCTTGCCCTAATTAACGATTAGACTAATTATTGTATAATTTTTGTAAAAACCGATTAGATTAAGCTGCCAGTTGGGTAGCAGTGTGCTAATCTTAAGAATAAAATTTCCACATTTATAAAAAAAAAAAAAAAAAAAAAAAAAAAAAGTTCAAATTTATATTTTTTTCGATTCGTATTTGGTGGGACATTCTACTGGCACAAGATTGTATGGGACAAGCACAAGCCACATAGTATTTTGAAATCGCATTAAAAAATCGAAAAACTGTAAGACTCTGAAAATAAGTCAGCAACGTTTAGGAATCCTATAATTATTAATCAAACTAAACAATTTATCGAAAAACAATACAATTTGATTTTTTCTTTTGATTTGGACTTGGTACGATTTCAAATTAAGGTAAGATTGTATGGGAATAGGAAAGCCATTCAAATAACATTAAAAAATCGAAAAACTATTAACCTCAACTTGTAAATAGTTTGGCAACTATAAGGAATCCCTTATTAATCAAATAAAACAAAACCTATCTCGAAAAAGTTCAAATTTATATTTTTTTCGATTCGTATTTGGTGGGACTTTTATCTGGCACAAGATTGTATGGGACAAGCACAAGCCACATAGCATTTTCAAAACAAAACGTAAGAACTATGAAAAAAAAAAAAAAAATTTTAAAAAACCAAAAAAAAAAAAAAAAAAAAAAACTTGTCAAAAAACAATAAATTTGATTTTTCTTTTGATTTGAGGTACGATTTCAAATTAAAGTAAGATTGTATGGAATAGGCCATTCAAAATCATTAAAAAATCGAAAAACTATTAACCTCAACTTGTAAATAGTTTGGCAACTATAAGAATCCCTTATTTATCAAATAAAACAAAACCTATCTCGAAAAAGTTCAAATTTTATTTTTTCGATTCGTATTGATACTTTTTTTAAAAATTTTTTTTTGGAGAAAAAACCAAAGATTTTCAAATCGCATTAAAAAGTCAAAACTGTGTCACTTTGTATTATTTACAAAGTAACAAACTGTCACACCTAAAAGACTTAGACATTGTATTTCACCGTAAAAAGAAGAGACACGGCTTATTAGAAAATATAGTTATAATTTCCTATGAACTTAACGTTCACTCGTGGCGTCATTATTTCGGAACAGATTTACTGGGGGTAATCCACGCAAGGAATTCCACAAATTCTCATAGGTTATGGGCCCAGTCTAACCAAGAGAACCCAGGAAGTTTTTCTAAATCTTGTACGAACCAAGTCGCGAAATCTAAAATGGCGGGTGCGTTCATCAAGATCGAGGCGCTTAACGCAGAAAACTACGATACGTGGAAATTAAAGATGCGTGCCGTATTAGTGAAAAACGATTTATGGCAGTATGTAAGCGGTACACAAGAATGCCCGTCTGAAGAAGACAAGAAGGTGGCATGGTGGCGGCAAGATGAAAAGCGGACATAATATTGTCCATTTGCGCGTCCGAATTGCCACTACTGGACGGTTGTGAAACCTCACATGCTTGTTGGCTAAGACTTCAGGAGCAGTTTCAATCAAGAGGCCCCGTGCTGAGGATGGAGATGTACGCCAACATATCCATGATTTCTTCGACGCCGTGGCCAAACTCAAGGAAATTGGAGTTGAAATAGGTGACGATCTGTTAGCAATACTATTGCTATACAGTTTACCAGAATCGTACGAAACATTTCGGTGCGCAATGGAATCCAGAGACGACTTGCCAGGTCCAAGTGTACTTCGTGTCAAAATTCTAGAAGAATCCAGTGCGCGTAAAACAAAAAGCGAACGAGACGATCAAAGCGCAATGTACGCGAGCCGGCATAAGTACAGCAAGCAGAAGTACAGCTATGCGAAGGAAACGGCACCAAAGGAGAACAGAAAATGTTTCGCCTGTAATAAAATTGTGCATCTAGCGCGGAACTGCACGTGGAGACGAAACACTAGACAGAGTGAGAACAGAGTGGACACGAAGGCGCATCAGGCAAATCAGGCCATGACAGAAAATCAAAACAATTTCGATTTGTGGCATCGCAGAATGGGTCACCTAAATAGAGGTGATCTAATAAGTATGGCAAGATCAGGAAAAGTGCGTGGTTTGGATCTTGGTGAGAACTTAAACCCATCCGAGTGTGAAGTCTGTATCAGTGAAAAACAAACAGCGTCTTCATACAAACGGGCGGAAGATAAGAGAACCAGCTGTTTATAAGAAATTGTACATAGCGATGTATGCGGTCCAATGCGTACCAAATCCAATGGTGGCCGCAAATATTTTGTCACCTTTATAGATGATTACAGCCACTATTGTGAGACACATTTTCTTAAGCAGAAATCTGATGTATTCGAGGCTTTCAAGGCCTATAAAGCCTCGGCGGAAAACTTTACAGGTAGGAAGATTAAGGCTCTTCAATCGGACAACGGCACCGAGTATTGCAATAAGGCAATGGAGAATTTTTTAAAGACACATGGAATAAGGAGACGACTAACTACATCGCACACGCCGCAACAAAATGGGATTGCGGAGCGGCACAACCGTACTTTAATCGAAATGGCCCGATGCATGATGAGGCAGTCTGGGGCGCCGCCATCGTTTTGGGCAGAAGCGGTAAACACGGCAAGCTACATCCGAAACAGATGTCCGACAAAGGCTTTAGATGGCGGAATTCCTTATACCCAGTGGACAGGTAAAATACCGACTGTATGGCATCTGCGTATTTTCGGTACAAAAGCATATGCACTTGTTAAAGGCAAAAATCAAGGCAAGTTCGAATCAAAGTCTGAAGAGTGCATTCTGGTTGGATATGACTTAGAGTCCAAAGCGTACCGTTTGTATTCGCCGAAGAGGCGAGTGACTTTCGTAAGCAAAGACGTTACATTTTTGAATATTCCAGGATTTAACAGCGTTCACTCTGAGTTCTACGATGACGAGCAAGAAATCAGCGTTGAAATCCAAACAAACCAAGAAGCCGATCTAAGTCATCCGGAAGACCACGATGATGATTCATCAAGCGACGAAATGGTGCAACCAAATGCGCCGAAACATGGTAGAGGACGTCCCAAAATAGAAAGAAATGGGAAACCCGGTAGATCGCGGAAAATGTATCATCCAACGTAGAAAGAATTAGTTAAAGATGCCGATTTGCCACCGAAAGACGTATTTGAGGAATGCGAAAGTGTTTACGTTGCCATCACGGATGATCCGGAAACCCTTGACGAAGCGAAGAGCTCCGTTGATTCTATCGGCTGGTCCAAGGCAATAGAGGACGAATACATGGCCCACATTATCAACAAAACGTGGAAGATAGTTGAACGGCCAAGTGACAGAAAGGTTATCGGAAACAAATTAGTGTTTCGAACCAAGGACGATGGCTCCAATACAGGAAAGAAGAAAGTTCGACTTGTAGCCAAAGGCTGCTCTCAGCGTCCTGGAGAGGATTTTCAGGAATCATTTTCCCCGGTGGTGCGATCTACGTCAATAAGGCTATTGACAGCTCTAGCAGCAGAATTTGACATGCAAGTCCATCAGATGGACGTCGACACTGCTACCTCAACGGCGAGCTAGAAGAAAAGGTGTACATGAGGGTTCCCGATGACTTCATGGAATTTGCGCGGCGATTAAAAGCAGGTGAACCCATCGGATCCAAACAGATTGCAGCTGATCCCAAAATTGTGGCTATGGCAAATGAGATGACCGCAGGAGAAAAGAGAGCCAAAAATCCCACATGCCTAATCAAAAAGGCGCTTTATGGATTACGGCAATCAGGTTTGCGCTGGTACTGCAAGCTCACCGAAAAACTTAAAGAAATTGGATGCGAGCCAACGAAACAAGATCCATGCTTTTTCGCAAAGAGAGAAGGGCAGAAAATTTTGTTTATCACTATTTATGTTGACGATTTATTGTTAGCCACTAATCATCCGAAATGGCTTATTCAAGTGAAAGATCATTTAAGCAAGGCGTTTAAAATGAAGGATATTGGTCCTGTTTAAAACTGTTTGGGTATTGCATTTGATCAAAACTTGCAAAAGCGTACTGTTTCAATGTCACAGCAAAAGTACATTGATATACTTTTGAAGAGATTCGGAATGGTTGATTGCAAACCTGCTGCAACTCCAATCGAGGCGAAGTGCTCACTTAAACGACCGGAAAAACCCAACGAAAATGAAATGGAAAGGTATCCATATCAAAGTTTAATTGGCACTTTAATGTTTATTTCAGTTATGACTTGACCAGACATCGCCTACGCAGTGAACTTCTTAAGTCAGTTCAACTCGAGCTACGATGCTAACCACTGGAAAGCAGCTAAGCGAGTTCTTCGATATCTATGCGGATCGAGAAACCTGGGACTACTTTTTCATGGCTCAGGCAAAGATTTGTATGGCGTTGTGGACGCAGACTGGGGTGCAAACTTAACCGATCGGCGCTCATACTCAGGCCAGGCGTTCATCCTAGCAGGTGCGGCTGTGAGCTGGGAGGCACGCAAGCAAAGGATCGTGGCACTATCCAGCACGGAGTATGAATATCTGGCAATGTCTAGCGCAGCCAAGGAAGCTGTGTATTTAAAGGCACTTCTAAATAGTTTTGGCTGGACCTGCGAGACTGTCAAAATTTTTAACGACAACCAAAGCGCTCAGAGATTGGTCAAAGGTTTCGGTTTCCATCCACGCACGAAACACATAGACGTACGTAATCATTTTATACAGGATATGTACAAGAGTGGTGACATCGATATACAGTATATGCAAACCGATAAGATGCCAGTTGATATCATGACCAAAGGGCTTAATAGTTTAAAGCATTCGAATTGTATTTCTTGGCTAGGAATCACTTATATCAATTAATTTATATTTGGTTACTTTGAGGGCGCGTGTTGTAATTTGGAGTATTATTTACAAAGTAACAAACTGGTCACATCACTCACACTAAAAGACTTAGACATTGTATTTCACCGTAAAAAGAAGAAAATATTAGAAAATATAGTTATAGTTTCCTATGAACTTAACGTTCACTCGTGGCGTCATTATTTCGGAACAGATTTACTGGGGGTAATCCACGCAAGGAATTCCACAAATTCTCATACTGTAAGACTCTGAAAATAAGTCAGCAACGTTTAGGAATCCCATAACTATTAATCAAACTAAAAAAATAATCGAAAAACAATACAATTTGATTTTTCTTTTGATTTGGACTTGGAACGATTTCAAATTAAAGTAAGATTGTATGGGAATAGGAAAGCCATTCAAATAACATTAAAAAATCGAAAACTATTAACCTCAACTTAAATAGTTTGGCAACTATAAGGAATCCCTTATTTATCAGCAACGTATAGGAATCCCATAACTATTAAACAAACTAAAAACTTGTCGAAAAACAATACAATTTGATTTTTTCTTTTGATTTGGACTTGTTACGATTTCAAATTAAAGTGAGATTGCATGGGAATAGGCAAGCCATTTAAATGTCATTAAAAAATCGAAAAAATATTAGCCTCAACTTGTAAATAGCTTGGCAACTATAAGGAATCCCTTTTTCGAATTTTTTCGATTCGTATTTGGTGAGACTTTTATCTGGCACAAGATTGTATGGGACAAGCACAAGCCACATAGCATTTTCAAATCGCATTAAAAAATCGAAAAACTGTAAGACACGCTATGAAAATAAGTCAGCAACGTTTAGAAATGCCATAACTATTAAACAAACTAAAAAACTTGTCGAAAAACAATACAATTTGATTTTTTCTTTTGATTTGGACTTGGTACGATTTCAAATTGAAGTAAGATTGTATGGGAATAGGCAAGCCATTTAAATGTAATTAAAAATATCGAAATAAAACTGTTAACCTCAACTTGTAAATAGTTTGGCAACTATAAGGAATCCCTTATTTATCAAATAAAAAAAGACCTATCTCTTTTTTTTTTTTTTAAAAAAAATATTTTGGTTGGATATTTTTTAAAATTTTTTTATAAAATTTAATTTTTTTTTTTTTTTTTTTTTGGATTTTTTTTTATGAGGAGGAGGAAGAAGAATTAACTACCGAAAAAGTTCAAATTTATATTTTTTTCGGATTCGTACTTGGTGGGACATTCTACTGGCACAAGATTGTATGGGACAAGCACAAGCCACATAGCATATTCAAATCGCATTAAAAAATCGAAAAACTTTAAAACAAGATCTGAAAATAAGTCAGTAACGTTAGGGATGCCATAACTATTAAACAAACTAAAAAAACAATACAATTTGATTTCTTATTTTGATTTGGACTTGGTACGATTTCAAATTGAAGTAAGATTGTATGGGAATAGGTAAGCTATTCAAATGTCATTAAAAAATCGAAAAACTATTAAAGTCAATTTGTAAATAGTTTGGCAACTATAAGGAATCCCTTAGTTATCAAATACATCAAAACCTATCTCGAAAAAGTTCAAATATATATTGGAACAAGCACAAGCCACATAGCATTTTCAAATCGCATTAAAAAATCGAAAAACTGTAAGACACGCTATGAAAATAAGTCAGCAACGTTTAGGAATGCCATAACTATTAAACAAACTAAAAAACTTGTCGAAAAACAATACAATTTGATTTTTTCTTTTGATTTGGACTTGGTACGATTTCAAATTAAGGTAAGATTGTATGGGAATAGGAAAGCCATTCAAATAACATTAAAAAATCGAAAAACTATTAACCTCAACTTGTAAATAGTTTGGCAACTATAAGGAATCCCTTATTTATCAAATAAAAAAAACCTATCTCAAAAAAGTTGAAATTTATATTTTTTTCGATTGGTATTTGGTGGGACTTTCTATCTGGCACAAGATTGTATGGGACAAGCACAAGCCACATAGCATTTTCAAATCGCATTAAAAAATCGAAAAACTGTAAGACACGCTATGAAAATAAGTCAGCAACGTTTAGGAATGCCATAACTATTAAACAAACTAAAAAACTTGTCGAAAAACAATACAATTTGATTTTTTCTTTTGATTTGGACTTGGTACGATTTCAAATTAAGGTAAGATTGTATGGGAATAGGAAAGCCATTCAAATAACATTAAAAAATCGAAAAACTATTAACCTCAACTTGTAAATAGTTTGGCAACTATAAGGAATCCCTTATTTATCAAATAAAACAAAACCTATCTCGAACAAGTTGAAATTTATATTTTTTTCGATTCGTATTTGGTGGGACTTTTATCTGGCACAAGATTGTATGTGACAAGCACAAGCCACATAGCATTTTCAAATCGCATTAAAAAATCGAAAAACGGTAAGACTCTGAAAATAAGTCAGCAACGTTTAGGAATCCCATAGCTATTAATCAAACTAAAGAATTTATCGAAAAACAATACCATTTGATTTTTTCTTTTGATTTGGACTTGGTACGATTTCAAATTAAAGTAAGATTGTATGGGAATAGGCAAGCCATTCAAAAATCATTAAAAAATCGAAAAACTATTAACCTCAACTTGTAAATAGTTTGGCAACTATAAGGAATCCCTTATTTATCAAATAAAACAAAACCTATCTCGAAAAAGTTCAAATTTATATTTTTTTTCGATTCGTATTTGGTGGGACTTTTATCTGGCACAAGGTTGTATGGGACAAGCACAAGCCACATAGCATTTTCAAATCGCATTAAAAAATCGAAAAACTGTAAGACACGCTATGAAAATAAGTCAGCAACGTTTAGGAATGCCATAACTATTAAACAAACTAAAAAACTTGTCGAAAAACAATACAATTTGATTTTTTCTTTTGATTTGGACTTGGTACGATTTCAAATTAAAGTAAGATTGTATGGGAATAGGCAAGCCATTCAAAAATCATTAAAAAATCGAAAAACTATTAACCTCAACTTGTAAATAGTTTGGCAACTATAAGGAATCCCTTATTTATCAAATAAAACAAAACCTATCTCGAAAAAGTTCAAATTTATATTTTTTCGATTCGTATTTGGTGGGACTTTTATCTGGCACAAGATTGTATGGGACAAGCACAAGCCACATAGCATTTTCAAATCGCATTAAAAAATCGAAAAACTGTATGTTGTAATTTTGAGTATTATTTACAAAGTAACAAACTGGTCACATCACTCACACTAAAAGACTTAGACATTGTATTTCACCGTAAAAAGAAGAGACACGGCTTATTAGAAAATATAGTTATAATTTCCTATGAACTTAACGTTCACTCGTGGCGTCATTATTTCGGAACAGATTTACTGGGGGTAATCCACGCAAGGAATTCCACAAATTCTCATAGGTTATGGGCCCAGAAATTAAAGATGCGTGCCGTATTAGTGAAAAACGATTTATGGCAGTATGTAAGCGGTACACAAGAATGCCCGTCTGAAGAAGACAAGAAGGTGGCATGGTGGCGGCAAGATGAAAAGCGGACATAATATTGTCCATTTGCGCGTCCGAATTGCCACTACTGGACGGTTGTGAAACCTCACATGCTTGTTGGCTAAGACTTCAGGAGCAGTTTCAATCAAGAGGCCCCGTGCGAAAAGCTGGCCTATTGAAACGGATCGCGCTATCTCGAATGTCTGAGGATGGAGATGTACGCCAACATATCCATGATTTCTTCGACGCCGTGGCCAAACTCAAGGAAATTGGAGTTGAAATAGGTGACGATCTGTTAGCAATACTATTGCTATACAGTTTACCGGAATCGTACGAAACATTTCGGTGCGCAATGGAATCCAGAGACGACTTGCCAGGTCCAAGTGTACTTCGTGTCAAAATTCTAGAAGAATCCAGTGCGCGTAAAACAAAAAGCGAACGAGACGATCAAAGCGCAATGTACGCGAGCCGGCATAAGTACAGCAAGCAGAAGTACAGCTATGCGAAGGAAACGGCACCAAAGGAGAACAGAAAATGTTTCGCCTGTAATAAAATTGTGCATCTAGCGCGGAACTGCACGTGGAGACGAAACACTAGACAGAGTGAGAAGTGCGACGAAAAAGGGAATATGGCAACAACTCTGAATATTGCAGAAGAGGCAAACGGCGCAGCAGCCCTAGGCAGTACGTGGTGTATTGATAGTGGGTGTACATCTCATATGAGTTCGAACGCGAGACTATTTAAAAATATAGAGAACACTGATAAAAAGCTGCATTTGGCAAATAAGGAAACAATCCAAGTAAACGGAGTCGGCGATATATACGTGCAAATCAGAACAAACGACGTAAAACGTGAGAGCGAAGTAACACTGAGAGAAGTTCTGTATGTGTCTGATCTACGCCAAAATTTATTATTAAATGACAGACAAAGGTTTTGAGGTGCATTTTCGAAAAAATTATGCAGTCGTTTTAAACAACGGGAAAGAATGGTTAATTGCTAAACGTTTTGGAGATCTTTACTATTTGGACACGAAGGCGCATCAGGCAAATCAGGCCATGACAGAAAATCAAAACAATTTCGATTTGTGGCATCGCAGAATGGGTCACCTAAATAGAGGTGATCTAATAAGTATGGCAAGATCAGGAAAAGTGCGTGGTTTGGATCTTGGTGAGAACTTAAACCCATCCGAGTGTGAAGTCTGTATCAGTGAAAAACAAACAGCGTCTTCATACAAACGGGCGGAAGATAAGAGAACCAGCTGTTTATAAGAAATTGTACATAGCGATGTATGCGGTCCAATGCGTACCAAATCCAATGGTGGCCGCAAATATTTTGTCACCTTTATAGATGATTACAGCCACTATTGTGAGACACATTTTCTTAAGCAGAAATCTGATGTATTCGAGGCTTTCAAGGCCTATAAAGCCTCGGCGGAAAACTTTACAGGTAGGAAGATTAAGGCTCTTCAATCGGACAACGGCACCGAGTATTGCATTAAGGCAATGGAGAATTTTTTAAAGACACATGGAATAAGGAGACGACTAACTACATCGCACACGCCGCACGTACTTTAATCGAAATGGCCCGATGCATGATGAGGCAGTCTGGGGCGCCGCCATCGTTTTGGGCAGAAGCGGTAAACACGGCAAGCTACATCCGAAACAGATGTCCGACAAAGGCTTTAGATGGCGGAATTCCTTATACCCAGTGGACAGGTAAAATACCGACTGTATGGCATCTGCGTATTTTCGGTACAAAAGCATATGCACTTGTTAAAGGCAAAAATCAAGGCAAGTTCGAATCAAGGTCTGAAGAGTGCATTCTGGTTGGATATGACTTAGAGTCCAAAGCGTACCGTTTGTATTCGCCGAAGAGGCGAGTGACTTTCGTAAGCAAATACGTTACATTTTTGAATATTCCAGGATTTAACAGCGTTCACTCCGAGTTCTACGATGACGAGCAAGAAATCAGCGTTGAAATCCAAACAAACCAAGAAGCCGATCTAAGTCATCCGGAAGACCACGATGATGATTCATCAAGCGACGAAATGGTGCAACCAAATGCGCCGAAACATGGTAGAGGACGTCCCAAAATAGAAAGAAATGGGAAACCCGGTAGACCGCGGAAAATGTATCATCCAACGTAGAAAGAAATAGTTAAAGATGCCGATTTGCCACTTAAAGACGTATTTGAGGAATGCGAAAGTGTTTACGTTGCCATCACGGATGATCCGGAAACCCTTGACGAAGCGAAGAGCTCCGTTGATTCTATCGGCTGGTCCAAGGCAATAGAGGACGAATACATGGCCCACATTATCAACAAAACGTGGAAGATAGTTGAACGGCCAAGTGACAGAAAGGTTATCGGAAACAAATTAGTGTTTCGAACCAAGGACGATGGCTCCAATACAGGAAAGAAGAAAGTTCGACTTGTAGCCAAAGGCTGCTCTCAGCGTCCTGGAGAGGATTTTCAGGAATCATTTTCCCCGGTGGTGCGATCTACGTCAATAAGGCTATTGACAGCTCTAGCAGCAGAATTTGACATGCAAGTCCATCAGATGGACGTCGACACTGCTTACCTCAACGGCGAGCTAGAAGAAAAGGTGTACATGAGGGTTCCCGATGACTTCATGGAATTTGCGCGGCGATTAAAAGCAGGTGAACCCATCGGATCCAAACAGATTGCAGCTGATCCCAAAATTGTGGCTATGGCAAATGAGATGACCGCAGGAGAAAAGAGAGCCAAAAATCCCACATGCCTAATCAAAAAGGCGCTTTATGGATTACGGCAATCAGGTTTGCGCTGGTACTGCAAGCTCACCGAAAAACTTAAAGAAATTGGATGCGAGCCAACGAAACAAGATCCATGCTTTTTCGCAAAGAGAGAAGGGCAGAAAATTTTGTTTATCACTATTTATGTCGACGATTTATTGTTAGCCACTAATCATCCGAAATGGCTTATTCAAGTGAAAGATCATTTAAGCAAGGCGTTTAAAATGAAGGATATTGGTCCTGTTAAAAACTGTTTGGGTATTGCATTTGATCAAAACTTGCAAAAGCGTACTGTTTCAATGTCACAGCAAAAGTACATTGATATACTTTTGAAGAGATTCGGAATGGTTGATTGCAAACCTGCTGCAACTCCAATCGAGGCGAAGTGCTCACTTAAACGACCGGAAAAACCCAACGAAAATGAAATGGAAAGGTATCCATATCAAAGTTTAATTGGCACTTTAATGTTTATTTCAGTTATGACTTGACCAGACATCGCCTACGCAGTGAACTTCTTAAGTCAGTTCAACTCGAGCTACGATGCTAACCACTGGAAAGCAGCTAAGCGAGTTCTTCGATATCTATGCGGATCGAGAAACCTGGGACTACTTTTTCATGGCTCAGGCAAAGATTTGTATGGCGTTGTGGACGCAGACTGGGGTGCAAACTTAACCGATCGGCGCTCATACTCAGGCCAGGCGTTCATCCTAGCAGGTGCGGCTGTGAGCTGGGAGGCACGCAAGCAAAGGATCGTGGCACTATCCAGCACGGAGTATGAATATCTGGCAATGTCTAGCGCAGCCAAGGAAGCTGTGTATTTAAAGGCACTTCTAAATAGTTTTGGCTGGACCTGCGAGACTGTCAAAATTTTTAACGACAACCAAAGCGCTCAGAGATTGGTCAAAGGTTTCGGTTTCCATCCACGCACGAAACACATAGACCTACGTAATCATTTTATACAGGATATGTACAAGAGTGGTGACATCGATATACAGTATATGCAAACCGATAAGATGCCAGTTGATATCATGACCAAAGGGCTTAATAGTTTAAAGCATTCGAATTGTATTTCTTGGCTAGGCATCACTTATATCAATTAATTTATATTTGGTTACTTTGAGGGCGCGTGTTGTAATTTGGAGTATTATTTACAAAGTAACAAACTGGTCACATCACTCACACTAAAAGACTTAGACATTGTATTTCACCGTAAAAAGAAGAAAATATTAGAAAATATAGTTATAATTTCCTATGAACTTAACGTTCACTCGTGGCGTCATTATTTCGGAACAGATTTACTGGGGGAATTCCACAAATTCTCATACTGTAAGACTCTGAAAATAAGTCAGCAACGTTTAGGAATCCCATAACTATTAATCAAACTAAAAAAATAATCGAAAAACAATACAATTTGATTTTTTCTTTTGATTTGGACTTGGAACGATTTCAAATTAAAGTAAGATTGTATGGGAATAGGAAAGCCATTCAAATAACATTAAAAAATCGAAAAACTATTAACCTCAACTTGTAAATAGTTTGGCAACTATAAGGAATCCCTTATTTATCAGCAACGTATAGGAATCCCATAACTATTAAACAAACTAAAAAACTTGTCGAAAAACAATACAATTTGATTTTTTCTTTTGATTTGGACTTGTTACGATTTCAAATTAAAGTGAGATTGCATGGGAATAGGCAAGCCATTTAAATGTCATTAAAAAATCGAAAAAATATTAGCCTCAACTTGTAAATAGTTTGGCAACTATAAGGAATCCCTTATTTATAAAATAAAACAAAACCTATCTCGAAAAAGTTCAAATATATATATTTTTTTTCGATTCGTATTTGGTGAGACTTTTATCTGGCACAAGATTGTATGGGACAAGCACAAGCCACATAGCATTTTCAAATCGCATTAAAAAATCGAAAAACTGTAAGACACGCTATGAAAATAAGTCAGCAACGTTTAGAAATGCCATAACTATTAAACAAACTAAAAAACTTGTCGAAAAACAATACAATTTGATTTTTTCTTTTGATTTGGACTTGGTACGATTTCAAATTGAAGTAAGATTGTATGGGAATAGGCAAGCCATTTAAATGTAATTAAAAAATCGAAATACTGTTAACCTCAACTTGTAAATAGTTTGGCAACTATAAGGAATCCCTTATTTATCAAATAAAAAAAAACCTATCTCGAAAAAGTTCAAATTTATATTTTTTTCGATTCGTATTTGGTGGGACATTCTACTGGCACAAGATTGTATGGGACAAGCACAAGCCACATAGCATATTCAAATCGCATTAAAAAATCGAAAAACTTTAAAACAAGGTCTGAAAATAAGTCAGTAACGTTAGGGATGCCATAACTATTAAACAAACTAAAAAAACAATACAATTTGATTTCTTATTTTGATTTGGACTTGGTACGATTTCAAATTGAAGTAAGATTGTATGGGAATAGGTAAGCTATTCAAATGTCATTAAAAAATCGAAAAACTATTAAAGTCAATTTGTAAATAGTTTGGCAACTATAAGGAATCCCTTAGTTATCAAATAAAACAAAACCTATCTCGAAAAAGTTCAAATATATATTTTTTCGAGAGCACAAGATACAAGCACAAGCCACATAGCATTTTCAAATCGCATTAAAAAATCGAAAAACTGTAAGACACGCTATGAAAATAAGTCAGCAACGTTTAGGAATGCCATAACTATTAAACAAACTAAAAAATTAATCGAAAAACAATACAATTTGATTTTTTTTTTGATTTGGACTTGGTACGATTTCAAATTAAGGTAAGATTGTATGGGAATAGGAAAGCCATTCAAATAACATTAAAAAATCGAAAAACTATTAACCTCAACTTGTAAATAGTTTGGCAACTATAAGGAATCCCTTATTTATCAAATAAAAAAAAACCTATCTCGAAAAAGTTGAAATTTATATTTTTTTCGATTGGTATTTGGTGGGACATTCTACTGGCACAAGATTGTATGGGACAAGCACAAGTCACATATCATATTCAAATCGCATTAAATAATCGAAAAACTGTAAAACACGCTCTGAAAACAAGTCAGCAACGTTTAGGAATCTCATAACTATTAAACAAACTAAAAAACTTGTCGAAAAACAATACAATTTGATTTTTTCTTTTGATTTGGACTTGTTACGATTTCAAATTAAAGTGAGATTGCATGGGAATAGGCAAGCCATTTAAATGTCATTAAAAAATCGAAAAAATATTAGCCTCAACTTGTAAATAGTTTGGCAACTATAAGGAATCCCTTATTTATAAAATAAAACAAAACCTATCTCGAAAAAGTTCAAATATATATTTTTTTTCGATTCGTATTTGGTGAGACTTTTATCTGGCACAAGATTGTATGGGACAAGCACAAGCCACATAGCATTTTCAAATCGCATTAAAAAATCGAAAAACTGTAAGACTCGCTATGAAAATAAGTCAGCAACGTTTAGGAATGCCATAACTATTAAACAAACTAAAAAATTAATCGAAAAACAATACAATTTGATTTTTTTTTTTGATTTGGACTTGGTACGATTTCAAATTGAAGTAAGATTGTATGGGAATAGGCAAGCCATTTAAAAGTAATTAAAAAATCGAAAAACTATTAACCTCAACTTGTAAATAGTTTGGCAACTATAAGGAATCCCTTATTTATCAAATAAAAAAAACCTATCTCGAAAAAGTTCAAATTTATATTTTTTTCGATTCGTATTTGGTAGGACATTTATACTGGCACAAGATTGTATGGGACAAGCACAAGCCACATAGCATTTTCAAATCGCATTAAAAAATCGAAAAACTGTAAGACACGCTATGAAAATAAGTCAGCAACGTTTAGGGATGCCATAACTATTAAACAAACTAAAAAACTTAAAAAACAATACAATTTGATTTTTTCTTTTGATTTGGACTTGGTACGATTTCAAATTAAAGTAAGATTGTATGGGAATAGGCAAGCCATTTAAATGTCATTAAAATATCGAAAAACTTTTAAAGTCAACTTGTAAATAGTTTGGCAACTATAAGGAATCCCTTATTTATCAAATAAATCAAAACCTATCTCGAAAAAGTTCAAATTTATATTTTTTCGATTCGATTTGGTGGGACTTTATCGGCACAAGATTGTATGGGACAAGCACAAGCCACATAGCATTTTCAAAACGCATTAAAAAATCGAAAAACTGTAAGACACGCTATGAAAATAAGTCAGCAACGTTTAGGAATCCCATAACTATTAAACAAACTAAAAAACTTGTCGAAAAACAATACAATTTGATTTTTTCTTTTGATTTGGACTTGGTACGATTTCAAATTAAAGTAAGATTGTATGGGAATAGGCAAGCCATTTAAATGTCATTAAAAAATCGAAAAACTATTAACCTCAACTTGTAAATAGTTTGGCAACTATAAGGAATCCCTTATTTATCAAATAAAAAAAAACCTATCTCGAAAAAGTTGAAATTTATATTTTTTTCGATTGGTATTTGGTGGGACATTCTACTGGCACAAGATTGTATGGGACAAGCACAAGCCACATAGCATTTTCAAATCGCATTAAAAAATCGAAAAACTGTAAGACACGTTATGAAAATAAGTCAGCAACGTTTAGGAATCCCATAACTATTAAACAAACTAAAAAACTTGTCGAAAAACAATACAATTTGATTTTTTCTTTTGATTTGGACTTGGTACGATTTCAAATTGAAGTAAGATTGTATGGGAATAGGCAAGCCATTTAAATGTCATTAAAAAATCGAAAAACTATTAACCTCAACTTGTAAATAGTTTGGCAACTATAAGGAATCCCTTATTTATCAAATAAAACAAAACCTATCTCGAAAAAGTTCAAATTTATATTTTTTCGATTGTATTTGGTGGGACATTCTACTGGCACAAGATTGTATGGGACAAGCACAAGCCACATAGCATATTCAAATCGCATTAAAAAATCGAAAAACTGTAAAACACGCTCTGAAAATAAGTCAGCAACGTTTAGGAATGCCATAACTATTAAACAAACTAAAAAACTTGTCGAAAAACAATACAATTTGATTTTTTCTTTTGATTTGGACTTGGTACGATTTCAAATTGAAGTAAGATTGTATGGGAATAGGCAAGCCATTCAAAAATCATTAAAAAATCGAAAAACTATTAACCTCAACTTGTAAATAGTTTGGCAACTATAAGGAATCCCTTATTTATCAAATAAAACAAAACCTATCTCGAAAAAGTTCAAATTTATATTTTTTTCGATTCGTATTTGGTGGGACTTTTATCTGGCACAAGATTGTATGGGACAAGCACAAGCCACATAGCATTTTCAAATCGCATTAAAAAATCGAAAAACTGTAAGACACGCTATGAAAATAAGTCAGCAACGTTTAGAAATGCCATAACTATTAAACAAACTAAAAAACTTGTCGAAAAACAATACAATTTGATTTTTTCTTTTGATTTGGACTTGGTACGATTTCAAATTGAAGTAAGATTGTATGGGAATAGGCAAGCCATTCAAAAATCTTAAAACTATTAACCTCAACTTGTAAATAGTTTGGCAACTATAAGGAATCCCTTATTTATCAAATAAAACAAAACCTATCTCGAAAAAGTTGAAATGTATATTTTTTTCGATTCGTATTTGGTAGGACATTTATCTGGCACAAGATTGTATGGGACAAGCACAAGCCACATAGCATTTTCAAATCGCATTAAAAAATCGAAAAACTGTAAGACACGTTATGAAAATAAGTCAGCAACGTTTAGGAATCCCATAACTATTAAACAAACTAAAAAACTTGTCGAAAAACAATACAATTTGATTTTTTCTTTTGATTTGGACTTGGTACGATTTCAAATTGAAGTAAGATTGTATGGGAAGAGGCAAGCCATTCAAAAATCTTAAAACTATTAACCTCAACTTGTAAATAGTTTGGCAACTATAAGGAATCCCTTATTTATCAAATAAAACAAAACCTATCTCGAAAAAGTTGAAATTTATATTTTTTTCGATTTGTATTTGGTGGGACTTTTATCTGGCACAAGATTGTATGTGACAAGCACAAGCCACATAGCATTTTCAAATCGCATTAAAAAATCGAAAAACTGTAAGACTCTGAAAATAAGTCAGCAACGTTTAGGAATCCCATAACTATTAATCAAATTAAAAAATTAATCGAAAAACAATACAATTTGATTTTTTTTTTTGATTTGGAATTGGTACGATTTCAAATTGAAGTAAGATTGTATGGGAATAGGCAAGCCATTCAAAAATCATTAAAAAATCGAAAAACTATTAACCTCAACTTGTAAATAGTTTGGCAACTATAAGGAATCCCTTATTTATCAAATAAAACAAAACCTATCTCGAAAAAGTTGAAATTTATATTTTTTTCGATTCGTATTTGGTGGGACTTTTATCTGGCACAAGATTGTATGGGACAAGCACAAGCCACATAGCATTTTCAAATCGCATTAAAAAATCGAAAAACTGTAAGACACGCTATGAAAATAAGTCAGCAACGTTTAGGAATGCCATAACTATTAAACAAACTAAAAAACTTATCGAAAAACAATACAATTTGATTTTTTCTTTTGATTTGGACTTGGTACGATTTCAAATTAAAGTAAGATTGTATGGGAATAGGCAAGCCATTTAAATGTCATTAAAATATCGAAAAACTTTTAAAGTCAACTTTTAAATAGTTTGGCAACTATAAGGAATCCCTTATTTATTAAATAAAAAAAAACTATCTCGAAAAAGTTCAAATTTATATTTTTTTCGATTCGTATTTGGTGGGACTTTTATCTGGCACAAGATTGTATGGGACAAGCACAAGCCACATAGCATTTTCAAAACGCATTAAAAAATCGAAAAACTGTAAGACACGCTATGAAAATAAGTCAGCAACGTTTAGGAATGCCATAACTATTAAACAAACTAAAAAACTTGTCGAAAAACAATACAATTTGATTTTTTCTTTTGATTTGGACTTGGTACGATTTCAAATTAAAGTAAGATTGTATGGGAATAGGCAAGCCATTTAAATGTCATTAAAAAATCGAAAAACTATTAACCTCAACTTGTAAATAGTTTGGCAACTATAAGAATCCCTTATTTATCAAATAAAAAAAAACCTATCTCGAAAAAGTTCAAATTTATATTTCTTCGATTGGTATTTGGTGGGACATTCTACTGGCACAAGATTGTATGGGACAAGCACAAGCCACATAGCATTTTCAAATCACATTAAAAAATCGAAAAACTGTAAAACACGTTCTGAAAATAAGTCAGCAACGTTTAGAAATGCCATAACTATTAAACAAACTAAAAAACTTGTCGAAAAACAATACAATTTGATTTTTTCTTTTGATTTGGACTTGGTACGATTTCAAATTGAAGTAAGATTGTATGGGAATAGGCAAGCCATTCAAAAATCTTAAAACTATTAACCTCAACTTGTAAATAGTTTGGCAACTATAAGGAATCCCTTATTTATCAAATAAAACAAAACCTATCTCGAAAAAGTTCAAATTTATATTTTTTTCGATTCGTATTTGGTAGGACTTTTATCTGGCACAAGATTGTATGGGACAAGCACAAGCCACATAGCATTTTCAAATCGCATTAAAAAATCGAAAAACTGTAAGACACGTTATGAAAATAAGTCAGCAACGTTTAGGAATCCCATAACTATTAAACAAACTAAAAAACTTGTCGAAAAACAATACAATTTGATTTTTTCTTTTGATTTGGACTTGGTACGATTTCAAATTAAGGTAAGATTGTATGGGAATAGGCAAGCCATTTAAATGTCATTAAAAAATCGAAAAACTATTAACCTCAACTTGTAAATAGTTTGGCAACTATAAGAATCCCTTATTTATCAAATAAAAAAAACCTATCTCGAAAAAGTTCAAATTTATATTTTTTTCGATTGGTATTTGGTGGGACATTCTACTGGCACAAGATTGTATGGGACAAGCACAAGCCACATACCATATTCAAATCGCATTAAAAAATCGAAAAACTGTAAAACACGCTCTGAAAATAAGTCAGCAACGTTTAGGAATGCCATAACTATTAAACAAACTAAAAAGCTTGTCGAAAAACAATACAATTTGATTTTTTCTTTTGATTTGGACTTGGTACGATTTCAAATTGAAGTAAGATTGTATGGGAATAGGCAAGCCATTCAAAAATCATTAAAAAATCGAAAAACTATTAACCTCAACTTGTAAATAGTTTGGCAACTATAAGGAATCCCTTATTTATCAAATAAAACAAAACCTATCTCGAAAAAGTTAAAATTTATATTTTTTTCGATTCGTATTTGGTGGGACTTTTATCTGGCACAAGATTGTATGGGACAAGCACAAGCCACATAGCATTTTCAAATCGCATTAAAAAATCGAAAAACTGTAAGACACGCTATGAAAATAAGTCAGCAACGTTTAGAAATGCCATAACTATTAAACAAACTAAAAAACTTGTCGAAAAACAATACAATTTGATTTTTTCTTTTGATTTGGACTTGGTACGATTTCAAATTGAAGTAAGATTGTATGGGAATAGGCAAGCCATTCAAAAATCATTAAAAAATCTTAAAACTATTAACCTCAACTTGTAAATAGTTTGGCAACTAAAAGGAATCCCTTATTTATCAAATAAAACAAAACCTATCTCGAAAAAGTTCAAATTTATATTTTTCTCGATTCGTATTTGGTAGGACTTTTATCTGGCACAAGATTGTATGGAACAAGCACAAGCCACATATCATTTTCAAATCGCATTAAAAAATCGAAAAACTGTAAGACACGCTCTGAAAATAAGTCAGCAACGTTTAGGAATCCCATAACTATTAAACAAAACAAAAAATATGTCAAAAAAGAATATAATTTGAATTTTTCTTTTGATTTGGACTTGGTACGATTTCAAATTTGAGCAAGATTGTATGGTAATAGGCAGGCCATTCAAATGTCATTAAAAAATCGAAAAACTTTTAAAGCCAACTTGTAAATAGTTTGGCAACTATGAGGAATCCCTTACTTATCAAATAAAACAAAACCTATCTCGAAAAAGTTCAAATTTATGTATTTTTTCGATTCGTATTTGGTGGGACTTTTATTTGGCACAAGGTTGTATGGGACAAGCACAAGCCACATAGTATATTCAAATCGCATTAGAAAATCGAAAAACTGTAAAACACGCTCTGAAAATAAGTCAGTAACGTTAAGGAATGCCAAACCTATTAAAAAAACTAAAAAAACAATACAATTTGATTTTTTCTTTTGATTTGGACTTGGTACGATTTCAAATTGAAGTAAGATTGTATGGGAATAGGCAAGCCATTTAAATGTCATTAAAAAATCGAAAAACTATTAACCTCAACTTGTAAATAGTTTGGCAACTATAAGGAATCCCTTATTTATCAAATAAAACAAAACCTATCTCGAAAAAGTTGAAATTTATATTTTTTTCGATTCGTATTTGGTGAGACTTTTATCTGGCACAAGATTTTATGTTACAAACACAAGCCACATAGCATTTTCAAATCGCATTAAAAAATCGAAAAACTGTAAGACGCGCTATGAAAATAAGTCAGCAACGTTTAGGAATGCCATAACTATTAAACAAACTAAAAAACTTGTCGAAAAACAATACAATTTGATTTTTTCTTTTGATTTGGACTTGGTACGATTTCAAATTAAAGTAAGATTGTATGGGAATAGGCAAACCATTTAAATGTCATTAAAAAATCGAAAAACTTTTAAAGTCAACTTGTAAATAAGTTGGCAACTATAAGGAATCCCTTATTTATTAAATAAAAAAAAACCTATCTCGAAAAAGTTCAAATTTATATTTTTTTCGATTCGTATTTGGTGGGACATTCTACTGGCACAAGATTGTATGGGACAAGCACAAGCCACATAGCATTTTCAAATCGCATTAAAAAATCGAAAAACTGTTAGACACGCTATGAAAATAAGTCAGCAACGTTTAGGAATGCCATAACTATTAAACAAACTAAAAAACTTGTCGAAAAACAATACAATTTGATTTTTTCTTTTGATTTGGACTTGGTACGATTTCAAATTAAAGTAGGATTGTATGGGAATAGGCAAGCCATTCAAAAATCATTAAAACTATCAAAAATTTAACCTCAACTTGTAAATAGTTTGGCAACTATAAGGAATCCCTTATTTATCAAATAAAACAAAACCTATCTCGAAAAAGTTATAATTTATATTTTTTTCGATTCGTATTTGGTGGGACTTTTATCTGGCACAAGATTGTATGGGACAAGCACAAGCCACATAGCATTTTCAAATCGCATTAAAAAATCGAAAAACTGTAAGACACGTTATGAAAATAAGTCAGCAACGTTTAGGAATCCCATAACTATTAAACAAACTAAAAAATTGTCGAAAAACAATACAATTTGATTTTTTCTTTTGATTTGGACTTGGTACGATTTCAAATTAAGGTAAGATTGTATGGGAATAGGAAAGCCATTCAAATAACATTAAAAAATCGAAAAACTATTAACCTCAACTTGTAAATAGTTTGGCAACTATAAGGAATCCCTTATTTATGAAATAAAACAAAACCTATCTCGAAAAAGTTGAAATTTATATTTTTTTCGATTCGTATTTGGTGGGACTTTTATCTGGCACAAGATTGTATGTGACAAGCACAAGCCACATAGCATTTTCAAATCGCATTAAAAAATCGAAAAACTGTAAGACACGTTATGAAAATAAGTCAGCAACGTTTAGGAATCCCATAACTATTAAACAAACTAAAAAATTGTCGAAAAACAATACAATTTGATTTTTCTTTTGATTTGGACTTGGTACGATTTCAAATTAAGGTAAGATTGTATGGGAATAGGAAAGCCATTCAAATAACATTAAAAAATCGAAAAACTATTAACCTCAACTTGTAAATAGTTTGGCAACTATAAGGAATCCCCTATTTAACAAATAAAACAAAACCTATCTCGAAAAAGTTGAAATTTATATTTTTTTCGATTCGTATTTGGTGGGACTTTTATCTGACACAAGATTGTATGTGACAAGCACAAGCAACATAGCATTTTCAAATCGCATTAAAAAATCGAAAAACTGTAAGACACGTTATGAAAATAAGTCAGCAACGTTTAGGAATCCCATAACTATTAATCAAATTAAAAAATTAATCGAAAAACAATACAATTTGATTTTTTCTTTTGATTTGGAATTGGTACGATTTCAAATTGAAGTAAGATTGTATGGGAATAGGCAAGCCATTTAAATGTCATTAAAAAATCGAAAAACTATTAACCTCAACTTGTAAATAGTTTGGCAACTATAAGGAATCCCTTATTTATCAAATAAAAAAAAACCTATCTCGAAAAAGTTGAAATTTATATTTTTTTCGATTCGTATTTGGTGGGACTTTTATCTGGCACAAGATTGTATGGGACAAACACAGGCCACATAGCATTTTCAAATCGCATTAAAAAATCGAAAAACTGTAAGACACGCTATGAAAATAAGTCAGCAACGTTTAGGAATGCCATAACTATTAAACAAACTAAAAAGCTTGTCGAAAAACAATACAATTTGATTTTTTCTTTTGATTTGGACTTGGTACGATTTCAAATTAAAGTAGGATTGTATGGGAATAGGCAAGCCATTTAAATGTCATTAAAAAATCGAAAAACTATTAACCTCAACTTGTAAATAGTTTGGCAACTATAAGGAATCCCTTATTTATCAAATAAAAAAAAACCTATCTCGAAAATGTTCAAATTTATATTTTTTTCGATTCGTATTTGGTGGGACTTTCTACTGGCACAAGATTGTATGGGGCAAGCACAAGCCACACAGCATTTTCAAATCGCATTAAAAAATCGAAAAACTGTAAGACACGCTATGAAAATAAGTCAGCAACGTTTAGAAATGCCATAACTATTAAACAAACTAAAAAACTTGTCGAAAAACAATACAATTTGATTTTTTCTTTTGATTTGGACTTGGTACGATTTCAAATTGAAGTAAGATTGTATGGGAATAGGCAAGCCATTCAAAAATCATTAAAAAATCGAAAAACTATTAACCTCAACTTGTAAATAGTTTGGCAACTATAAGGAATCCCTTATTTATCAAATAAAACAAAACCTATCTCGAAAAAGTTCAAATTTATATTTTTTTCGATTCGTATTTGGTAGGACTTTTATCTGGCACAAGATTGTATGGGACAAGCACAAGCCACATAGCATTTTCAAATCGCATTAAAAAATCGAAAAACTGTAAGACACGCTATGAAAATAAGTCAGCAACGTTTAGGAATGCGATAACTATTAAACAAACTAAAAAACTTGTCGAAAAACAATACAATTTGATTTTTTCTTTTGATTTGGACTTGGTACGATTTCAAATTAAAGTAAGATTGTAAGCCATTTAAATGTCATTAAAAAATCGAAAAACTTTTAAAGTCAACTTGTAAATAGTTTGGCAACTATAAGGAATCCCTTATTTATTAAATAAAAAAAAACCTATCTCGAAAAAGTTCAAATTTATATTTTTTTTCGATTCGTATTTGGTGGGACATTCTACTGGCACAAGATTGTATGGGACAAGCACAAGCCACATAGCATTTTCAAATCGCATTAAAAAATCGAAAAACTGTTAGACACGCTATGAAAATAAGTCAGCAACGTTTAGGAATGCCATAACTATTAAACAAACTAAAAAGCTTGTCGAAAAACAATACAATTTGATTTTTTCTTTTGATTTGGACTTGGTACGATTTCAAATTAAAGTAGGATTGTATGGGAATAGGCAAGCCATTCAAAAATCTTAAAACTATTAACCTCAAATTGTAAATAGTTTGGCAACTATAAGGAATCCCTTATTTATCAAATAAAACAAAACCTATCTCGAAAAAGTTATAATTTATATTTTTTTCGATTCGTATTTGGTAGGACTTTTATCTGGCACAAGATTGTGTGGGACAAGCACAAGCCACATAGCATTTTCAAATCGCATTAAAAAATCGAAAAACTGTAAGACACGTTATGAAAATAAGTCAGCAACGTTTAGGAATCCCATAACTATTAAACAAACTAAAAAATTGTCGAAAAACAATACAATTTGATTTTTTCTTTTGATTTGGACTTGGTACGATTTCAAATTAAGGTAAGATTGTATGGGAATAGGAAAGCCATTCAAATAACATTAAAAAATCGAAAAACTATTAACCTCAACTTGTAAATAGTTTGGCAACTATAAGGAATCCCTTATTTAAGAAATAAAACAAAACCTATCTCGAAAAAGTTGAAATTTATATTTCTTTCGATTCGTATTTGGTGGGACTTTTATCTGGCACAAGATTGTATGTGACAAGCACAAGCAACATAGCATTTTCAAATCGCATTAAAAAATCGAAAAACTGTAAGACACGTTATGAAAATAAGTCAGCAACGTTTAGGAATCCCATAACTATTAAACAAACTAAAAAATTGTCGAAAAACAATACAATTTGATTTTTTCTTTTGATTTGGACTTGGTACGATTTCAAATTAAGGTAAGATTGTATGGGAATAGGAAAGCCATTCAAATACCATTAAAAAATCGAAAAACTATTAACCTCAACTTGTAAATAGTTTGGCAACTATAAGGAATCCCTTATTTAACAAATAAAACAAAACCTATCTCGAAAAAGTTGAAATTTATATTTTTTCGATTCGTATTTGGTGGGACTTTTATCTGACACAAGATTGTATGTGACAAGCACAAGCAACATAGCATTTTCAAATCGCATTAAAAAATCGAAAAACTGTAAGACACGTTATGAAAATAAGTCAGCAACGTTTAGGAATCCCATAACTATTAATCAAATTAAAAAATTAATCGAAAAACAATACAATTTGATTTTTTCTTTTGATTTGGAATTGGTACGATTTCAAATTGAAGTAAGATTGTATGGGAATAGGCAAGCCATTTAAATGTCATTAAAAAATCGAAAAACTATTAACCTCAACTTGTAAATAGTTTGGCAACTATAAGGAATCCCTTATTTATCAAATAAAAAAAAACCTATCTCGAAAAAGTTGAAATTTATATTTTTTTCGATTCGTATTTGGTGGGACATTCTACTGGCACAAGATTGTATGGGGCAAGCACAAGCCACATAGCATTTTCAAATCGCATTAAAAAATCGAAAAACTGTAGTACACGCTATGAAAATAAGTCAGCAACGTTTAGAAATGCCATAACTATTAAACAAACTAAAAAACTTGTCGAAAAACAATACAATTTGATTTTTTCTTTTGATTTGGACTTGGTACGATTTCAAATTGAAGTAAGATTGTATGGGAATAGGCAAGCCATTCAAAAATCATTAAAAAATCGAAAAACTATTAACCTCAACTTGTAAATAGTTTGGCAACTATAAGGAATCCCTTATTTATCAAAAAAAAACAAAACCTATCTCGAAAAAGTTCAAATTTATATTTTTTTCGATTCGTATTTGGTAGGACTTTTATCTGGCACAAGATTGTATGGGACAAGCACAAGCCACATAGCATTTTCAAATCGCATTAAAAAATCGAAAAACTGTAAGACACGCTATGAAAATAAGTCAGCAACGTTTAGGAATGCGATAACTATTAAACAAACTAAAAAACTTGTCGAAAAACAATACAATTTGATTTTTTCTTTTGATTTGGACTTGGTACGATTTCAAATTAAAGTAAGATTGTAAGCCATTTAAATGTCATTAAAAAATCGAAAAACTTTTAAAGTTAACTTGTAAATAGTTTGGCAACTATAAGGAATCCCTTATTTATTAAATAAAAAAAAACCTATCTCGAAAAAGTTCAAATTTATATTTTTTTCGATTCGTATTTGGTGGGACATTCTACTGGCACAAGATTGTATGGGACAAGCACAAGCCACATAGCATTTTCAAATCGCATTAAAAAATCGAAAAACTGTAAGACACGCTATGAAAATAAGTCAGCAACGTTTAGGAATGCCATAACTATTAAACAAACTAAAAATTTGTCGAAAAACAATACAATTTGATTTTTTCTTTTGATTTGGACTTGGTACGATTTCAAATTAAAGTAGGATTGTATGGGAATAGGCAAGCCATTTAAATGTCATTAAAAAATCGAAAAACTATTAACCTCAACTTGTAAATAGTTTGGCAACTATAAGAATCCCTTATTTATCAAATAAAAAAAACCTATCTCGAAAAAGTTCAAATTTATATTTTTTTCGATTGGTATTTGGTGGGACATTCTACTGGCACAAGATTGTATGGGACAAGCACAAGCCACGTAGCATATTCAAATCGCATTAAAAAATCAAAAAACTGTAAAACACGCTCTGAAAATAAGTCAGCAACGTTTAGGAATGCCATAACTATTAAACAAACTAAAAACCTTGTCGTAAAACAATATAATTTGATTTTTTCTTTTTATTTGGACTTGGTACGATTTCAAATTGAAGTAAGATTGTATGGGAATAGGCAAGCCATTCAAAAATCATTAAAAAATCGAAAAACTATTAACCTCAACTTGTAAATAGTTTGGCAACTATAAGGAATCCCTTATTTATCAAATAATACAAAACCTATCTCGAAAAAGTTGAAATTTATATTTTTTTCGATTCGTATTTGGTGGGACTTTTATCTGGCACAAGATTGTATGGGACAAGCACAAGCCACATAGCATTTTCAAATCGCATTAAAAAATCGAAACACTGTAAGACACGCTATGAAAATAAGTCAGCAACGTTTAGAAATGCCATAACTATTAAACAAACTAAAAAACCTGTCGAAAAACAATACAATTTGATTTTTTCTTTTGATTTGGACTTGGTACGATTTCAAATTGAAGTAAGATTGTATGGGAATAGGCAAGCCATTCAAAAATCATTAAAAAGTCGAAAAACTATTAACCTCAACTTGTAAATAGTTTGGCAACTATAAGGAATCCCTTATTTATCAAATAAAACAAAACTTATCTCGAAAAAGTTCAAATTTATATTTTTTCGATTCGTATTTGGTAAGACTTTTTATCTGGCACAAGATTGTATGGCACAAGCACAAGCCACATAGCATTTTCAAATCGCATTAAAAAATCGAAAAACTGTAAGACACGCTATGAAAATAAGTCAGCAACGTTTAGGAATCTCATAACTATTAAACAAAACAAAAAATATGTCAAAAAAGAATATAATTTAAATTTTTCTTTCGATTTGGACTTGGTACGATTTCAAATTTGAGCAAGATTGTACGGTAATAGGCAAGCCATTCAAATGTCATTAAAAAATCGAAAAACTTTTAAAGTCAACTTGTAAATAGTTTGGCAACTATGAGGAATCCCTTACTTATCAAATAAAACAAAACCTATCTCGAAAAAGTTCAAATTTATGTATTTTTTCGATTCGTATTTGGTGGGACTTTCATCTGGCACAAGATTGTATGGGACAAGCACAAGCCACATAGCATATTCAAATCGCATTAAAAAATCGAAAAACTGTAAGACACGCTATGAAAATAAGTCAGCAACGTTTAGGAATCCCATAACTATTAAACAAAACAAAAAATATGTCAAAAAAGAATTTAATTTAAATTTTTCTTTTGATTTGGACTTGTTACGATTTCAAATTAAAGTGAGATTGTATGGGAATAGGCAAGCCATTTAAATGTCATCAAAAAATCGAAAAATATTAACCTCAACTTGTAAATTGTTAAGATATAATTTATGGTTCACAGCACTTTAGTTAGAAATATAAACGCACTGGTTTTATTTTAATTTATAATTTATTTTTTATTGATACTTCGTTGTCTTGCCGTCGTTTCTAGACTGACTGGCCTATATTCTATTTGGGCTTAGCTCTATGTTGCGCGGTCGGCGCTGTCGGTCAAGCCGGCAGCGACGCAACCGCCTTATATATTAGCTTATGTTTATCTCTGAGAACGGTGCCCAGAGAGAGAGAATGGAATGTTATGTGCATACATGGATATATTTGTTGCAGTCGCCAAGCTGTGGGAATAAACTGGCGCGACTTATCACTCGCTGATGGCGTGTGTGGTCAAATTACGTTTGCACTTGAAGAGTGCTGATCCTGCAGACTTGGCTAACATTGTTGCCGATGGTACAGTGTGTACTCTGTATGTATGCACACTACATCTCCCTCCTTTTAAAAAATAACGTAATATATGAAGTTATTTTATCATAATATATATATATATTCTTAAAGTCTTAAAAGAAATTATATTTTTATTTTTTTCGTTTTGTTTGTTTGTCTGTTTTTTTTTATGTTTTGATTTGATGTTTTTTTTTTTTTTTTTTTTTTGTTTAATGCGAATATATATTTGTATTTATATATGACATTACAATGGTCATACTAAGTATCAAAAATGGTTTATTTGAAAATATAAGAATATAAAATGTCAATAAAAATGTAATAAAATTTGATAAAAATTATAAAATTGTAGTTAAAAGTAAAATTAGGAAATATAAATTGGAAATATAATTGGAAAATGTTGTTGTAATGTTCCTTCTTCTTCTTTTTTTTTTTTTGGGTACCCGTATGGTTGATCAGGCCATACGAGATAACAAAGTATTTATACGTGAAAAATCTTAAGCCTATCTTTATGAACAACTTGTTTTTATTTTTATCGCTCATTACTACTATGTTTTCATTTTCTTTTATTTCTACCACTTTGTAAGGGCCTAAATATTTGTTATCTAATTTATGACCGGTTTCATTTCTTAATAAAACCTGGTCTCCTATCTCTAACTTAAAATCAATAGTGTTTTTGTCGTAATTAGATTTTTCTTTTTGTTTATTTTTATCTAGCATAATTCTTGCTCTTTTGTAAGCATTTTCTAGTCTAAATTTTGCTTCTTTAGTATAGTCATCTATGTTATATAAAGGGTCTATTCTATCTGTTGAATTAAAAGATGTACTTAAATTTGGATGTTTGCTAAAAAACCAATTCATAGGGGCAATAGTTGTGTGTCATAGAAGGTGTTGTATTGAAACAATAGACGAAGTATTGTAGCCATATGTCCCAATCTGTTTTATCAACGGATATATAGGATCGAATGTATTCGTTAAGTGTTCGGTGACTACGTTCTATTGTTCCTAATGTCTGGTGGTGGTGCGCTGTAGATGTTATGTTTTTTATACCAAGGTATTTACATAAATCTTCAATAATTGAATTTTTATATTCAGTTCCCATGTCCGATATGAACGTCTTCATTGGACCGTACTTTAGAATACAATTTTCAAAAATAGCTTTAGCTACTGATTTTGCGCTTTTGTTTGGTATTGGTATGGCAATTAAATATTTCGTTAAGTCGCATATCAAAGTTACCGCGTATTCATTGCCCTGATCCGATTTTGGTAATGGACCTATCGTATCAACAATTACTCTGTCAAATGCCATAGTTGGAGTCTCTGTTAAAGTTAATGGAGTTTTTGTGTGTTTAGTTATTTTGGATTTCTGGCATTTTGGACATGTCTTTACGTAGTTCGTTATGTCCCTAGACATGTTTTTCCAATAGAAATGTTGTCTTATTTTTGACAAGGTTTTGGCTATTCCGGTATGGCCGCCTTGTAGTGGATCGTCATGGTTTTCAGACAGTATAGCTTCTTTTTCTTTCTTATCTTTTATTATGGTCACTGGTTTGAGTAGCGCTACTCTTAATTTTTTTAATATTTTATTGCCCATTTTTTTAAACGAATCAACTGAAATATTTTCTAAGATTTTTCACACAGTGCCATTTTAAGTTGGCTGATCTTGTATATACCGGCTTCTTTTTCAAGCCTTTGGAAAAATTGACCTAAATCAAATGTACCATTGGTATATAGATCGCTAACATTTATTCTTGCAATAACTTTTTTACCATGCTTAAAATAGCATTTGAAATTATTTAAATGCAAGGTCACTACTTTCTTTACTTCGTCGTTGTTAAGGACGTCGTATATTTTGGGTATAGAAGCTTTTTCAACACACTGCCTAGGCAGCTGTGCTTGATTTTCCCTGCGCAGGGTTTATTCTGTCTGTACTGATTTCTTGTAGTGACTTGTAAAATTTGCTTTTGTATGTTTTTTAGTTCTTTGATGGTTATTCTAGATAACGCATCAGCAACGTAATTGTCCTTTCCCTTAAGATACTCAACTGTAAATTCGTATTCTTCCAAATCTAGTCTTATTCTTGTTAATTTAGAGTTTGGATTAACCATGGAAAAGAGGAATGTTAATGGTCTATGGTCTGTTTTAACTAGGAAATGTCGCCCATAAACGTAAGGTCTAAAATGGTTAATTGCCCAATGTATTGCTAGTAGTTCTTGTTCCGTTGTGCTTTTATTGGATTCTCCTTTAGTAAATGATCTCGATGCATAAGATACAGGAAGCTGTATGCCATTATGTTCTTGTGTAAGGACTGCTCCGCAAGCTTGCTTTACTTGCGTCCGTGATTATGCAAAATTCTTTAGAAAAATCGGGGTATTGAAGTAGTGTTGGACTCATTAATTTTTTCTTTAAGTAATCAAAAGCACTTTGACACTCTGGTGTCCATTCGAATTTAACACCTTTTTTGCATAATTAAGTTATGTGACGGGAATAATCTGCAAAGTTTTTAATGAATGGACGATAATAATTGCCAAATGCAACAAATCTGCGGGCGCTATCAGCGTCCGTGGGGACTGGGTATTTTTAATGACTTCATATTTTTGTCATCTGGCATTATACCTTGATCTGTACATTTGTGACCAAGAAAGGTCACTTCATGCATGAAAAATGAGCATTTCTCTGGATGTAGTTTAAGATTGTTTTTTCTGCAAAGTTCAAAGACGTTTGTTAAGTTTTTCAACATATGATTTTCGGAACATCCTACAACTATTAGGTCGTCCATGTAGAGGAATGCCTGGGATGGCTCCAAGCCGGAAAATGCAATTGTCATCATACGCTGGAAAGAATTTGGGGCTATTTTTTAAGCCATAAGGTAATCGTGTAAAACGATAAGAGCCATAGCTCGTTGAAAATGAAGTTATATTTCTGGACGATTCCTCCAATTCAATTTGGTGGAATCCGGACATAAGATCTAAACAAGAGAAATACTTTGCTCGGCCCAATTGATCAAGTATATCATCGATTCTAGGTAGTGGAAATTTGTCTGCTAAAAGTTTTTTATTAATTTGGCGATAATCAATTACTAAACGCCATTTTTTCTCTTTTGAGTCAGGTAATGGTTTTTTTGGAACAAGTAACAGAGGGCTATTATATTCTGATACTGAGGGCTCTACTATTTTATTTTTTATAAGTTTGTCCACTTCCTTAGTTATTTCCTCTTTATGACATTGTGGACTTCTATAGTTTTTTATATACACGGGTTCATCATCTTTTACTCTTAATTTTTGCTTGTAGAAATTGTTAGTAGATATCGGTTCGGTTTCAAGACCGAATATGTCACTATATTTTGAACAAAGATTTGTTAAGACATTTTTAAATTGAGTCGGAAAATTTTGTTTTAGTTTATTGATGACTTTTTCGTTTCTATTTGTGCCATTTAAATGGACAATATTATAGTTGTCGATAGATTCGTGTTTAATGTTCTTAAGGTTAACTATTTTGTTCTCATTTGTAGTGTTTAAAATTCGGACGAATGTGGTTTGGGGATCGGAAATTGTATTTCCTATGAATATACCATCTTCAATTTCTTGATTTGGTATTAGAGGGTTTTATTACTTTCGGTTAAATTTATTTTTCTAATTACTTCGGAGCGGGCTGGTATAATTATTTCGTTAGTTTCTATGTTATGAAGAATTGGAATTTTTTATTGGAAATTTTAAATTATCAGGTCTTAAAATGAAAAGGTCATTATCTTGATTGAAGTCCAATATACAATTAAATTTCTTTATGAAGTCTATTCCAATTATTCCGTCTACCGGTATTGAAAAGTTATGGGGAACTATATGAAAGTTATGTGGTATTATATAATTGCTCGTTCTTAATTCAATAAATGATAGTCCTATTGTAGTTATTGAGCCTTTGCCTATTCCCGATATTTGTATAGTGTTATTGAAGTCCGTATCAATGAAGTTGTCGGAATTTTCTTTAATGAGAGAAATATCCGCTCCGGTGTCTATCAAAAAGGTGAGTGATTTTTGTGTAAGTTCATGTTTTACTTTTACAAATATATTTAAATTAAGAGTAATAGAGTGAACTGTGTTGTTTTTTATTGTTGACTTCTTAAGGGAGCTTCCTCGTTTTCCGAGTTAGTTTGAGCCATTCTCACAGTGTTATTTCTGCCATTTTGATTGGTGTAGTTTGTGTTGTTGCCTCCATTACCGCGGTTTTGACCCCGATAGTTTCCTCGGCCTCGGTTATTGTAATTATTATCATAATGATTATAGTTATTATAATTATTTTGGTGATATCCTCGGCCATAGCCTCTTCCTCTATAGTTTCCTCTATAGTTTCCTCTATAGTTATTACCACGGAAGTAATTATTTTTATTTGTATAAAATATGTTGTTTGCATTTCCTGTCATTTCCGTGCTGCAATGAATATATTTTGTAACAGCTTCATTCATTGTTTTGAATGTGCCTGCTTCCAGAATGGTTTTTAATTTGACATTTTCACAATTTTTTATCATTGTAGAAATGGCTTCTTTTGTGCTGAACGTATCTGCATGTTCGGCACTTAATCCTTCGTCAATGTAAGAAGCTTCTAATAGTTTCCGTAGATTGTCTACTTCAGTTGTAAATTGCGTAGCCGTTTTTCCCTTTTGGTATATGTTTAATAATTTCGCTTTTACAACGTCAGAAGAATCGCCCACTATAGTGACCTGGAGTTTACTGATTATGTTATTAATAGTTGTTTCGTTTTGTACTTTGTACAATGTTGTTCCAACTATTTTGGATTTGATTACCTCAACAGCTATGTTTTCGTATGGTCCCTTGGTAAGGTTGACCAATTTCAATGCTGTTAAGAATCTTTGCAGGTGGATTTTTTTCCATCGAACTCTGGAATTGCCGAGCTGATTTCCTTCATGTAAGCTCTATTGGCAATCGAGTCGTCCGTCATATTGATTATATTATTTTCCAAATTTTCGTATGATATATTTTCTTCGAATCCGACAGTTCGGTCAGCGTTAATACCGCTGGAATAGTCAGGTTGTGTATGTCCTCGGTTTTTGGGAATTCTGTTTCTTTGTTTGTTTCGACTAAATTTTCCGTATCGGAATCTTTATCTTCTATTTCTTCTAATTTCAATTCCTCCTCAAATGTTAATGGTGTATTAAGGATAGATGGAATTAAAATGTCTAACTTATATTTTTCTTTTATATTTTTAAGATTGTTTTTAAATTTAGATAATAATTTTGAGATATCTGTCCAGTGTTTACTGGATAATTTATCTCTGTGTTCGTAAATTATAAGGCGTGCTTCATTAAAGCTGTCTACTAGAACTTTAGCGTGTTTTTGTATGGTTGTTCCCTGAACATTTCGGTTTTGCGAAAGACATTTGTATGACTTGTCGAAATTTGTTCTTATTTCTTTTAATTTATCTGAAATAGTTTTCCAATCCATTAGGCTTTATTTCATAATAATTTTAAAGATTATTATATTGGCAAGCAATGCATTTTTGTCAATGACGGAAAAACCTTACAGTTTTGTATTGTTGATAATACTATAGCTTTTTGCGTATTATTACAATGTATTAATGGGGAACTACTTAGGTTGAATTTTTCCATATATTCAATTTCTAGTTCATACACTGAGATGGGGTTCCAAAGTGTTTCGAGGATAGATCTTACTCTATAATCGAACATGGGTTCCCTTTCCCGTGTTTTTTCTATACATCTGTTTGTATCCATAATAAAAAAAACAGATTTGTAAATAAAAAAAATTTTTTTTTTGTTTTTATTTTATTTTTATTATTATTTTATTATTTTACAGACCAGTATGTTTGGGGCTTTGTGTGTTTGCATGTGTATTCACAGTATGGTGACAATAAAGGGCCTGGGCAGTCTGCCGGGCATTCCTTTTTAAGAACTGGCAAAAATTTATCTTTGGAGGAGATTTATTGTCAACAGTTTCCCCGATGATTTCAATATTTTTGTAACATTTTTCGGGTTCTTGATTTTTCTTTAGTTTAGAGCTTACAAATTTTTTTAGGGAGTCTAGCTCTGCGTGAAGTTCACATGCTTGTTCCCATGATGTATTATCACTGGCTGCTAATTCATTTCGAATGGCGGCTATTCTTTTAAATGCCTTTTTCTTAATCCTCCTTTCCTTTTATTATTTTTCGTTTTACGGTCCATCCTTGTTAGGTGGACAATATATTTAAATGTATGTCTTTTATAGAAAGATGCAAAAAAATGAGTGTTTCTCCAATAGGGTAAAAAAAAGATAAATGAATTTAAACCTTGTCCAAGTCGTTAGCTCTGCTTATATAACGTCTTTTAATTATTTTATTATGTTTAACGTATAATGCGAGCACGAATTGAGCAACGCTACTAATTGTCAGGATCAAAAGTAGTATCCACATTGACTTAATAGCATCCGTATGATCAACTATTTGAACATTATTAACAACATTAGCTTTATTTCCCGTAGACTGGGTGTCGTCTGAGCCGAACCAACCCATTGTAATTTTTAATTTTGCATGGGGAGTTAAAAGAATAATAGAAGACAATGCTAATATTGTAATTTAAAAAAAATGTTGTTAAAGTTTATAGTTTTTTTTTTTAATTCTTATATTCTGTTTACTTATTTTACATTTTTATTTTTTTTATAAAAATTTTTTTTTTTTTTTTTTTTTTGAAAAAAAAAAAATTAATTTTCAAACATATATTCGCATTTAATATTTAATATATTTACTACTTTTTTTTTCAAAATTCCCTGCCTATTTATAATCTTTTTGGGCCATCTTCTTTTAAAGCTCAAAATAACACAAATATTTTAAAAATAAAATTGGTTGTACGTTATTATATTATTTTCCATTCTTTTTACAAATTATTTTTCCTGCCTTTCAAAAAAATGTTCTAATTCGGGCCGTCTTCTTGTACAGCTCAAACTTACAATTTTATAATATATTTATATATACAAAAAAATTGTTCTTCTGCATCCTTGTCCTTAGTATCTTCTCGTCTTCAAGGTCCTGGGCCTTTTTGACTCGGGCGGTGCCGGTGCTGGTCCTCGCACAGGTTATTTCCTTTTTATTTTGATGATTTGAATTGTTTTATAATTATTATTTTTTTTTTAGATATTCCTGGCCCTTTGGACTCGGGCGGTACCGGTGCTGGTCATCGCACAAGCTATTTTATTTGATGTGTCGCAGGATAAAAGAAGGGTTCCAGGCCGTTTTCCTTTTTCTTTTCTCAACGTTAAAGTTTTTCGATATATTTTATCATAATCGTTTCAACTCAGTTTTCATAGCTTTTTGTGTACCATATATTATTCCATTTCATAATCTTGTAGTAACACAACCATAACCATTTTCTTCAATTTTTGTTGATGATTTTTTTCTTTCTTCTCTTTTTTTTAACAATAGTGTTTTTTATTTGTAATAAAATTTTTTTTTTGTTGTTTATTTTTTATCACTTTTTAACAGTGTTTTTAATTGCTTGACATAAATCCATGTCACGGTCGCCATGTTAAGATATAATTTATGGTTCACAGCACTTTAGTTAGAAATATAAACGCACTGGTTTTATTTTAATTTATAATTTATTTTTTATTGATACTTCGTTGTCTTGCCGTCGTTTCTAGACTGACTGGCCTATATTCTATTTGGGCTTAGCTCTATGTTGCGCGGTCGGCGCTGTCGGTCAAGCCGGCAGCGACGCAACCGCCTTATATATTAGCTTATGTTTATCTCTGAGAACGGTGCCCAGAGAGAGAATGGAATGTTATGTGCATACATGGATATATTTGTTGCAGTCGCCAAGCTGTGGGAATAAACTGGCGCGACTTATCACTCGCTGATGGCGTGTGTGGTCAAATTACGTTTGCACTTGAAGAGTGCTGATCCTGCAGACTTGGCTAACATTGTTGCCGATGGTACAGTGTGTACTCTGTATGTATGCACACTACAAAATAGTTTGGCAACTATAAGGAATCCCTTAATTATCAAATAAAACAAAACCTATCTCGAAAAAGTTCAAATATATATATTTTTTTTCGATTCGTATTTGGTGAGACTTTTGTCTGGCACAAGATTGTATGGAACAAGCACAAGCCACATAGCATTTTCAACTCGCATTAAAAAATCGAAAACTGTAAGACACTCTATGAAAATAAGTCAGCAACGTTTAGGAATGCCATAACTATTAAACAAACTAAAAAACTTGTCGAAAAACAATACAATTTGATTTTTTCTTTTGATTTGGACTTGGTACGATTTCAAATTGAAGTAAGATTATATGGGAATATGTAAGCCATTCAAATAACATTAAAAAATCGAAAAACTTTTAACCTCAACTTGTAAATAGTTTGGCAACTATAAGGAATCCCTTATTTATCAACTAAAAAAAAACCTATCTCGAAAAAGTTGAAATTTATATTTTTTCGATTCGTATTTGGTGGGACTTTTATCTGGCACAAGATTGTATGGGACAAACACAGGCCACATAGCATTTTCAAATCGCATTAAAAAATCGAAAAACTGTAAGACACGCTATGAAAATAAGTCAGCAACGTTTAGGAATGCCATAACTATTAAACAAACTAAAAAGCTTGTCGAAAAACAATACAATTTGATTTTTTCTTTTGATTTGGACTTGGTACGATTTCAAATTAAAGTAGGATTGTATGGGAATAGGCAAGCCATTCAAAAATCTTAAAACTATTAACCTCAACTTGTAAATAGTTTGGCAACTATAAGGAATCCCTTATTTATTAAATAAAAAAAACCTATCTCGAAAAAGTTCAAATTTATATTTTTTCGATTCGTATTTGGTGGGACATTCTACTGGCACAAGATTGTATGGGACAAGCACAAGCCACATAGCATTTTCAAATCGCATTAAAAAATCGAAAAACTGTAAGACACGCTATGAAAATAAGTCAGCAACGTTTAGGAATGCCATAACTATTAAACAAACTAAAAATTTGTCGAAAAACAATACAATTTGATTTTTCTTTTGATTTGGACTTGGTACGATTTCAAATTAAAGTAGGATTGTATGGGAATAGGCAAGCCATTTAAATGTCATTAAAAAATCGAAAAACTATTAACCTCAACTTGTAAATAGTTTGGCAACTATAAGGAATCCCTTGTTTATCAAATAAAAAAAAACCTATCTCGAAAAAGTTGAAATTTATATTTTTTTCGATTGGTATTTGGTGGGACATTCTACTGGCACAAGATTGTATGGGACAAGCACAAGCCACGTAGCACATTCAAATCGCATTAAAAAATCGAAAAACTGTAAAACACGCTCTGAAAATAAGTCAGCAACGTTTAGGAATGCCATAACTATTAAACAAACTAAAAACCTTGTCGCAAAACAAAACAATTTGATTTTTTCTTTTTATTTGGACTTGGTACGATTTCAAATTGAAGTAAGATTGTATAGGAATAGGCAAGCCATTCAAAAATCATTAAAAAATCGAAAAACTATTAACCTCAACTTGTAAATAGTTTGGCAACTATAAGGAATCCCTTATTTATCAAATAATACAAAACCTATCTCGAAAAAGTTGAAATTTATATTTTTTTCGATTCGTATTTGGTGGGACTTTTATCTGGCACAAGATTGTATGGGACAAGCACAAGCCACATAGCATTTTCAAATCGCATTAAAAAATCGAAAAACTGTAAGACACGCTATGAAAATAAGTCAGCAACGTTTAGAAATGCCATAACTATTAAACAAACTAAAAAACTTGTCGAAAAACAATACAATTTGATTTTTTCTTTTGATTTGGACTTGGTACGATTTCAAATTGAAGTAAGATTGTATGGGAATAGGCAAGCCATTCAAAAATCATTAAAAAGTCGAAAAACTATTAACCTCAACTTGTAAATAGTTTGGCAACTATAAGGAATCCCTTATTTATCAAATAAAACAAAACCTATCTCGAAAAAGTTCAAATTTATATTTTTTCGATTCGTATTTGGTGGGACTTTTATCTGGCACAAGATTGTACGGGACAAGCACAAGCCACATAGCATTTTCAAATCGCATTAAAAAATCGAAAAACTGTAAGACACGCTATGAAAATAAGTCAGCAACGTTTAGAAATGCCATAACTATTAAACAAACTAAAAAACTTGTCGAAAAACAATACAATTTGATTTTTTCTTTTGATTTGGACTTGGTACGATTTCAAATTGAAGTAAGATTGTATGGGAATAGGCAAGCCATTCAAAAATCATTAAAAAGTCGAAAAACTTTTAACCTCAACTTGTAAATAGTTTGGCAACTATAAGGAATCCCTTATTTATCAAATAAAACAAAACCTATCTCGAAAAAGTTCAAATTTATATTTTTTTCGATTCGTATTTGGTAGGACTTTTATCTGGCACAAGATTGTATGGCACAAGCACAAGCCACATAGCATTTTCAAATCGCATTAAAAAATCGAAAAACTGTAAGACACGCTATGAAAATAAGTCAGCAACGTTTAGGAATCTCATAACTATTAAACAAAACAAAAAATATGTCAAAAAAGAATATAATTTAAATTTTTCTTTTGATTTGGACTTGGTACGATTTCAAATTTGAGCAAGATTGTATGGTAATAGGCAAGCCATTCAAATGTCATTAAAAAATCGAAAAACTTTTAAAGTCAACTTGTAAATAGTTTGGCAACTATGAGGAATCCCTTACTTATCAAATAAAACAAAACCTATCTCGAAAAAGTTCAAATATATATATTTTTTTTCGATTCGTATTTGGTGAGACTTTTATCTGGCACAAGATTGTATGGGACAAGCACAAGCCACATAGCATTTTCAAATCGCATTAAAAAATCGAAAAACTGTAAGACACTATATGAAAATAAGTCAGCAACGTTTAGGAATGCCATAACTATTAAACAAACTAAAAAACTTGTCGAAAAACAATACAATTTGATTTTTTCTTTTGATTTGGACTTGGTACGATTTCAAATTGAAGTAAGATTATATGGGAATATGCAAGCCATTCAAATAACATTAAAAAATCGAAAAACTTTTAACCTCAACTTGTAAATGGTTTGGCAACTATAAGGAATAACTTATTTATCAAATAAAACAAAACCTATCTCGAAAAAGTTCAAATTTATGTATTTTTTCGATTCGTATTTGGTGGGACTTTCATCTGGCACAAGATTGTATGGGACAAGCACAAGCCACATAGCATATTCAAATCGCATTAAAAAATCGAAAAACTGTAAGACACGCTATGAAAATAAGTCAGCAACGTTTAGGAATCCCATAACTATTAAACAAAACAAAAAATATGTCAAAAAAGAATTTAATTTAAATTTTTCTTTTGATTTGGACTTGTTACGATTTCAAATTAAAGTGAGATTGTATGGGAATAGGCAAGCCATTTAAATGTCATTAAAAAATCGAAAAAATATTAACCTCAACTTGTAAATAGTTTGGCAACTATAAGGAATCCCTTAATTATCAAATAAAACAAAACCTATCTCGAAAAAGTTCAAATATATATATTTTTTTTCGATTCGTATTTGGTGAGACTTTTATCTGGCACAAGATTGTATGGGACAAGCACAAGCCACATAGCATTTTCAAATCGCATTAAAAAATCGAAAAACTGTAAGACACTCTATGAAAATAAGTCAGCAACGTTTAGGAATGCCATAACTATTAAACAAACTAAAAAACTTGTCGAAAAACAATACAATTTGATTTTTTCTTTTGATTTGGACTTGGTACGATTTCAAATTGAAGTAAGATTATATGGGAATATGCAAGCCATTCAAATAACATTAAAAAATCGAAAAACTTTTAACCTCAACTTGTAAATGGTTTGGCAACTATAAGGAATAACTTATTTATCAAATAAAACAAAACCTATCTCGAAAAAGTTCAAATTTATATTTTTTTCGATTCGTATTTGGTAGGACTTTTATCTGGCACAAGATTGTATGGGACAAGCACAAGCCACATAGCATTTTCAAATCGCATTAAAAAATCGAAAAACTGTAAGACATGCTATGAAAATAAGTCAGCAACGTTTAGGAATCCCATAACTATTAAACAAAACAAAAAATATGTCAAAAAAAAATAAATTTTAAATTTTTCTTTTGATTTGGACTTGGTATGATTTCAAATTTGAGCAAGATTGTATGGTAATGGGCAAGCCATTCAAATGTCATTAAAAAATCGAAAAACTTTTAAAGTCAACTTGTAAATAGTTTGGTAACTATGAGGAATCCCTTACTTATCAAATAAAACAAAACCTATCTCGATAAAGTTCAAATTTATATATTTTTTCGATTCGTATTTGGTGGGACTTTTATTTGGCACAAGGTTTTATGGGACAAGCACAAGCCACATAGCATATTCAAATCGCATTAAAAAATCGAAAAACTGTAAAACACGCTCTGAAAATAAGTCAGTAACGTTTACGAATGCCATAACTATTAAACAAACTAAAAAACTTGTCGAAAAACAATACAATTTGATTTTTTCTTTTGATTTGGATTTGGTACGATTTCGAATTAAAGTAAGATTGTATGGGAATAGGCAAGCCATTCAAAAATCATTAAAAAATCGAAAAACTATTAACCTCAACTTGTAAATAGTTTGGCAACTATAAGGAAACCCCTATTTATCAAATAAAACAAAACCTATCTCGAAACAGTTCAAATTTATATTTTTTCCATTCGTATTTGGTGGGACTTTTATCTGGCACAAGATTGTATGTTACAAACACAAGCCACATAGCATTTTCAAATCGCATTACAAAATCGAAAAACTGTAAGACACGCTATGAAAATAAGTCAGCAACGTTTAGGAATCCCATAACTATTAAACAAACTAAAAAACTTGTCGAAAAACAATACAATTTAATTTTTTCTTTTGATTTGGACTTGGTACGATTTCAAATTGAAGTAAGATTGTATGGGAATAGGCAAGCCATTTAAATGTCATTAAAAAATCGAAAAACTTTTAAAGTCAACTTGTAAATAGTTTGGCAACTATAAGGAATCCCTTATTTATTAAATAAAAAAAACCTATCTCGAAAAGTTCAAATTTATATTTTTTTCGATTCGTATTTGGTGGGACATTCTACTGGCACAAGATTGTATGGGACAAGCACAAGCCACATAGCATTTTCAAATCGCATTAAAAAATCGAAAAACTGTAAGACACGCTATGAAAATAAGTCAGCAACGTTTAGGAATGCCATAACTATTAAACAAACTAAAAAGCTTGTCGAAAAACAATACAATTTGATTTTTTCTTTTGATTTGGACTTGGTACGATTTCAAATTAAAGTAGGATTGTATGGGAATAGGCAAGCCATTCAAAAATCTTAAAACTATTTCCTCACATCCGGTTGCTAATTCCTCCAGGTTGTCGTCCGGCGTGGGTTTCCGGGTGGTCTTTGATGTCCAGTTCCTTTATCCTTGGCGTCGGTGTCCAACGACCACGTTGGCGGCGACGTAGAGTGGCCGAAACGAGGCTTAGTGGCGATGTTGAACGGCGTTGATGGCCAGCGACCACGTTGTGGCGATGGCACGAAGCGGCCGGAACGAGGCCTAGCAAAGATGCACTGCGTCGGTGGTGGTCCACGACCACCTTGGAGCGACGATGAGCGGCCTGGCTGAAATCCGGTGCGGCTCAGTGACGTTGATGGCCAGCGACCACGTTGGTGGCGACGCTGGGCGGCTTGGCCGGAATCCGGTGGGGATCAGCGGCGTCGTTGGCCGAAACGAGGGCTGACAAAACTGCGCTGCGTAGGTGACCACGTGGGTGGCGCTGAGTCGCCTCGCCCACAAATCCGGCAGGGATCAGTGGCGATAAAAGTCCCCCGTTGCAAATAGAGGAGAGAGAGCCCCAACCAAAACTATGGCGGCAGTCGTGTGCGTATCAAAAATTGTTTTCCTATTGTCGTGTGTGTTTGCTTGGTTTTTGCGACCCTGGTTTTTCTGGTGCTTGGCGCGTGTAACGACCCTGTCTGTTTTGCTGAGCTTGCGTGCGTCTGACGTGTGCGACGACCCTGTCTGTGGCGAAAAAAATAGCTCCTAGCGTCGCTGCTGGTGTGCGCGGTGCCCCTTGGTGGCCTAAGCGATGTCTGGAAAGGATTTATGTATGCTGGGGTGATCGGCACGCGTGCCGGGGTGGTTTTGTGGCGATGCCGGGCGCTCTGGGTGGCCGGGCGGCTCGGCGACGGCCAGCGGCGTCTTATGGGTCTTTAGGCCATAAATTTGGTGGACTCCGGCTCGTCTTCCGCTCGTCCCTGTTCGGGCGCCAGACTGTAAGGATGTTTCTACTGCTGGGATGGAGCTCAGTCTCCCCAGGATCCTTTACAATCGAATTTGTAAATAAGCGGGGACGAGTTGAGGCGGGTAATCTGGACGCAGTCGCCGATGCGCGCGGTGAGCCTTATTGGTGGGTCAGATCAGGCGTTTGGGACTCGGATTTGGGCCGGACGCGAACGAGTGAAAGCCGTCACGTGCGTGCCGGAGGAGGCACAGTGGGGGGATCGGCCCGTACCACTGTGTCAACTCCCGCCGCCTGGGGCGCTGTTTCACGCCCACGCAGAGGAATCGTCTCTAAACATGGACAGAAGTCAGCGTTCCCAGTTCTGGGACAGGCTCCCACTGTTCGGGATGGGTGTGCGTCGGTCGAAACCGAGACGGAAAGCTATGCAAGCGGAGAGAAAACCCGTACTTGCACGCCTTCACGTCTGTGCACGTGGTTGCCACCAAAGTCCAGTTGCGCAGAGGAATCTTCTCGGAAACGCAACCGGCTTGGGGTTTGGGCTTTTTCTTTTGGTTGGGTTTGCTGGGGTTTTTTGGGTGTGTGGGGTTTTTTGGGGAAGACCCGGAAAGGGAGGCGGAAGTCGTGAAAACGAGCCCTTCCCCCTTTTTCCCGTTCCTTTCCTCTTGGGTAAGTTGGGTGCTTTTCTCCGGAATTTTCTACGAAACTCCCTTTTTTCGATTTGTTTTATTTTTTTTTCACCCGCTTGTGGGGGCGGGGGGGGGTGAGAAAAAAAAAAAACTAACTTTGTTTTTTTTGGTGTTTTTTTTTTTTTTTTGTTTTTTTTTTTTTTTTTTTTTTTGGGTTTTTTTTTTTTTTTTTTCTTTTTTTTTTTTTCTTTTTTTTTTACCTTTTTTCTTCCTTTCTCTCTCCCTCTCTCTCCCTCCCCCCCCCCCCCTGTGCTCTCTGCCCTGTTGTTCTGGGCCGTGGGGGGGGTCGGGGTCCTGGGGGGGGTTCTGGGGTTTTTTTTTTGGTTTTGTTTTTTTTTTTTGTTTGGGGTGGAGGGGGGGGGGAGGGGGGCAGCGGCGGGGTTTATATGGCCAGCCGGGTCTTCCTTTTCTTTTCAACAACGCGCCGGTGGGCGCCGTAGTCCGATTCGGGTTGTGTTCCCTAACTCGCTTGTGACGCTGCGCGCACAACAAATAAAAATAAAAGCATGAAACAAAAGAAGTATTTAATTTCAAATTCAAACCGAGAACGCGCGCCTACGATCGCGCATATAGGGGCACACTAGACCGAGAGAGAGATGGTCACACTTAGACCGGCAAATCCCACAGGCAACGGGCACACTAAATCTCGCCGAGCCCTATATAAGACGGACCACGAGCTATAGAAAGGCACTTAGCAGCCAACCGTCTAAGGGTGCAGAGGAATCTCCCCAGTGGTGGTAAGCAGCAAAGTCATTTTTGGTGGACTAGATCATTCGATCAAAGTCCGCTTATATCCATTGTAGTTAGTTCCCGTACTACTTCCTCTAACCTTCCCGGCTTGCCGAGCTGAAGGTATCCCTAGGAGACGTCTGATTTTAGGATCACACCTCCTTACGGCACGGTTCACCGGCTGACTTCTCTCTCTCTCTTGTGGCTGACTTCCGGGTCCCCAAGCACAAACTTCTCTCTCTTGTGGCTGACTTCAGGGTCCCCAAGCAACAAATTCTCTCTCTTGTGGCTGACTTCCGGGTCCCCAAGCACAAACTTCTCTCTCTTGTGGCTGACTTCAGGGTCCCCAAGCAACAAATTCTCTCTCTCTTGTGGCTGACTTCCGGGTCCCCAAGCACAAACTTCTCTCTCTTGTGGCTGACTTCAGGGTCCCCAAGCAACAAATTCTCTCTCTTGTGGCTGACTTCCGGGTCCCCAAGCACAAACTTCTCTCTCTTGTGGCTGACTTCAGGGTCCCCAAGCAACAAATTCTCCCTCTTGTGGCTGACTTCAGGGTCCCCAAGCAATTCTCTCTCTCTCTTGGGGCTGACTTCAGGGTCCCCAAGCATCAACTTCTCTCTCTTGTGGCTGACTTCAGGGTCCCCAAGCAACAAATTCTCTCTCTTGTGGCTGACTTCAGGGTCCCCAAGCAACAAATTCTCTCTCTTGTGGCTGACTTCAGGGTCCCCAAACAACAACTTCTCTCTCTTGTGGCTGACTTCAGGGTCCCCAAGCACCAACTTCTCTCTCTTGTGGCTGACTTCAGGGTCCCCGAGCAACAAATTCTCTCTCTTGTGGCTGACCTCCGGGTCCCCAAGCACACACTCTCTCTTTGCGGTTGACTTTCGGGTCCCCCAAGCACTGAATCGATCTCTCTCGCTCGTGGCTGACTTCAGGGTCCCCAGGCACCCTATTCTCATTTCAGGTAACCCAACCCGTGCTGGTTCTATCGAGCAGCTGGACGGCTCCCGAGACCGAGTATTCTAAGCATAAGACGGAAGAGAAGGCTGCAAGGGCGGCATCCCGCCAAACCGGTGAATTCGCTAGTTGTTAATGAATTGTCAAGATACTTACTGAAATAAAACCTAGTTCTAATTCAATTACTAAGTAATTTCCCCACGACTTCTACTCTGGGCTGGGTCGGAACTCTCTTTCAGCAACCACGCCTGACACAAACAAATTCTTGTGACGAATCCTGGCCATCCCTGAGCCACCCGACAACGACGAACCGTCACAGTGGCGCCCGAACAGGTTAAAGTGGTTGCAAGAGGTAAACCGACACCAGCGGAGTAATGTCGAGCTGGGTATATCTGGCACCAAAGAGCGAACTAACGAAATACACGGAAGAGTTCGGATTAGGAACGGCAGAAAAAAGTGAAGACTTAAGACGTTTGCTGGCAGCGTTCGCCAAAAGAACGGATCATACGGAAACGGTCAGACAAAGACTCGCAGAACTGACAGAAAAATATAGGAGAGAAAAAAGCCCGGCGAAGGAAACAATTCCGGCGATCGTGGTAACCAGGGAAAGGGAGGAGATAATGGACACCAAAGGAGCAAGTCGAGGGGACGAAACGGAAGGAAAGACAGAAATAAAAATGGAAACAGAAGTTATAGACCGGGTACGCGGATGGGGCATCCGGTACCAAGGAACAACAAACCCCCTGGAGTTCCTAAGCAAAATGGAACAGTGGGCAGGCGGATACGGAATACGGAAGGACCAGCTGATACAGACGATGCCATTCATCCTGGAGGGGATCGCAAGTGATTGGTGGAACACCACGCCGAGCAGGATCGTAACATGGACTCAGCTCAGAACAGAACTTCTAGAATACTTTTTGCCGCCGAGGTATGAGGAACAGTTAGAGAATCAGATTGCACAGATGAAACAGAGAGAAACGGAGCCTGTAAGAGAATACGCAATGGGGCTACGAAAACTGATGCAATTCACGAAACTCTCAGAAGAGGCCAAACTGGACCGAGTGTACAAAAACAGCAGGAGCAAGATAAAGCTGTACGCTAGGAGGGCAGGATTCAACTCGTTGACAGAGTTCCTCAAACTAGCGGAGGAGGTAGAAGGAATAGAGGCAGAGGACCGGGCACTGGCAATCCAACCTGTGCAGCAGCTGAGACCAGAGATATGCATGCGCTGCGGAGGAACCGGACATGGTGCACGCACGTGCAACAATCCACCGAAGCTGTTTGGCTGGGTATGTGGAAAAAAACGGTACGAGAACCACGGAGTGCTGCAGGGCTGGGCCGGGAAACGCAGGAGGCCTGAGCAGATGAAGCTGGCAGCTCAGGCGGCAACAAAAGATCCAGCAGCAGGGGAACAGTTGTGTTGCGACGGGTTCCAAATAGTAGCCCGGATAAGGGTCGGAAACAGGACAGCAAAAGGAATCGTGGACACAGGAGCGTCCAGGAGCGCTATAAGCAGAAACAGATATCAAGATCTGAAATACCAGGGCAAATGGTGTGGAGCCCGTGCAGAGATAACAATGGCCAACGGAACGACGCAGAAGGCGATAGGAGAATTCACAGCAGAAGTCCAATTTGGAGGAAAATTGTTCAGTGTGTCGTTTATGATACTGACAGAAGTAGCAGGAGGAATACTGCTAGGGATGGACTTTTTGGCAGGGGTACATAGCACGCTGAGGTGTGGAAACTTAGAGCTGGAAATAAGAGAGCCCGGAGGCGAAGAAGAACAACCGGAGACAAGTACAGAGCAAGAAGACACGATAGGGGAACCATCCGAAAAGGAAGTGCAGGACTTTCTGGAGACACAAAGGCAAGTATTTGAAGGAATGCAGGGAACAAGTAATGTAACAAAGCATAAGATTTACCTCAAGGATGATAAACCGATTAAACAGAGGTACTATCCTCGAAATCCGAAACAGCAGGCAATCATCAATAAACAGGTGAACGAGTTGTTGGCACTGGGACTCATAGAACCCTCACGTAGCCCGTACAGCGCGCCAGTAGTGCTAGTGAGAAAGAAGAACAACGAGTGGAGAATGTGTGTTGACTATCGACTACTGAACGACAAGACAGAAAAAGACGCCTATCCGGTACCAAGAATGAATTTCATATTGGACCAGTTAAGAGAGGCAAAGTTCATAAGTACAATAGATCTCAAGTCAGGATACTGGCAGATCCCAATGGATAGGGATAGTAGACAATACACGGCATTCACAGTCCCCGGACGTGGACTGTTCCAGTGGAAAGTTATGCCATTTGGGCTAACCACAGCTCCCGCAACGTTTCAAAGAGCACTGGACTCAATAATAGGGCCAGAAATGGAACCGTTTGCATTTGCATATCTGGACGACATAGTGGTTATTGGCCGGAGCAAACGGGAACATCTGGAGAAGCTAACAGAGGTATTCAGGAGACTACAGAACACGAACCTGCGGATTAATCCAGACAAATGCCACTTCTTCCAAAAGGAGCTAAAGTACCTGGGACACGTCATAAGCGATCGGGGCATACGGACAGACCCGGACAAAGTAGCGGCAATTCGAGACTTACCAGCACCGAGATCCACAAAGGAAGTACACAGCTTTTTAGGAATGGCGTCATGGTACCGACGGTTCATACCAAATTTCACCGAACAGGCAGGAGCGTTGCAAGGTTTAATCAGGAAAGGACAAAAATTTGAATGGACCAAGGAACAACAGAAATCGTTTGACCAACTGAAAACGAGCCTAACAAAGGCACCAGTACTGGCATGCCCCGATTTCACAAGGCAATTTAAACTGCAAACGGATGCCAGTGACTTAGGCGTAGGCGCGGTCTTAACGCAGGACGGAGAGGACGGGGAGCATGTGATAGCGTTTGCCAGCAGGAGGTTGAGTAAAGTAGAGAAAAATTACAGCGCAACTGAAAAAGAATGCTTAGCAATATATTGGGGCATCAACAAGTATAAGATGTACCTCGAAGGCTATCGGTTCATAGTAATAACAGACCACATGGCTTTGAAGTGGCTAAACTCAATAGAAAGCCCGTCGGGAAGAGTAGCCAGATGGGCGCTAGGCCTACAACCATTCCAATTTGAAGTCCAGTACAGAAAAGGAAAATGGAATGCGGTAGCAGACGCCTTATCCAGAGCACCACAGAACGAGTTAAAAACAATACGGTACACGGAGACATGGATTGAGGAAAAATACAAGGAACTGGAACGAGACCCAAAAAACACGGAATTCAAAATAGAGGCAGGCAGGCTATATAAAATAGGTAGCAATCGGAGAGACACACAACCATAGAAATTGTGCATAACTGAAGATGAAATTCAACAGGTGTTAACGGAAAACCACAGTACAGCAGAAGCAGGACACCTAGGCATGTTCAAGACACTGAGGAGGGTAAAGAACCGATATTTCTGGCCACGAATGAACAAGGACGTAAGGAAATACATTCAGAAATGCGAGTGTTGCCAAAAATACAAGGTATCGCAACAGAAAAAGCTGGGAAGATGCTGACAAAAGTGGCAGAAGCACCGTGGGAAACCATATGTGTGGATTTCGTGGGACCTCTACCCAGATCGAAGCACGGGAACACCGCACTATTAGTAATCGTGGACAAATTCTCGAAGTGGGTAGAACTTGCAGCAATCAGACAGGCTACAGCGGACGCATTCCTACGAGTCTTTAGAGAAAGGGTAATTGCGAGAGTTGGATCACCAAAAACTCTGATCTCGGACAATGGGGTCCAGTTCACAGGAGGAAAAACAAGAAAGGCCATGGAAAAATGGGGGATACGGCAACAGTTGACGGCACCGTACACGCCCCAGGAGAACCCTACCGAGCGAACGAATCGAACAGTAAAAACGATGATCGCACAGTTAGCAGGAGAAGATCAGACCACGTGGGACGAACATTTACCAGAGCTAATGTTAGCATACAATAGTAGTGTATCGGAATCTACAAAATATAGCCCTGCACAGCTAGTATTCGGCAAAGAGTTAAGATTACCAAACACGATGTTCGACAGAGTAACAAAAGGATCGGGGTTACAGGAGGAAAGTATAGAACAAAGATGGAACAGGTTAAAAGGTGTACGAAAAGAGGCAACGCAGTATACAGAAGAAGCCGCGGAACAACAAAAACATCACTACAATCTACGGAAAAGGGACTGGAAACCAGATGTCGGGGACTTGGTATGGTGCAAGACGCACTATCTGTCAAAAGCGGCAGAAAAATTTAACGCCAAACTAGCACCAAAGTACGACGGCCCCTGGAAGGTAACCAATTTCGTGTCACCAGTGATCATGACAGTGAGAGACCAGAACACCAGAAAAACAAAGAGAGTATACATCGGAAACATCAAACAGTACGTAGGAACTGACGACACCACTCGAATCCATGACGGGGGGAGTGTGACGCTGCGCGCACAACAAATAAGAATAAAAGCATGAAACAAAAGAAGTATTTAATTTCAAATTCAAACCGAGAACGCGCGCGCGCCTACGATCGCGCATATAGGGGCACACTAGACCGAGAGAGATGGTCACACTTAGACCGGCAAATCCCACAGGCAACGGGCACACTAAATCTCGCCGAGCCCTATATAAGACGGACCACGAGCTATAGAAAGGCACTTAGCAGCCAACCGTCTAAGGGTGCAGAGGAATCTCCCCAGTGGTGGTAAGCAGCAAAGTCATTTTTGGTGGACTAGATCATTCGATCAAAGTCCGCTTATATCCATTGTAGTTAGTTCCCGTACTACTTCCTCTAACCTTCCCGGCTTGCCGAGCTGAAGGTATCCCTAGGAGACGTCTGATTTTAGGATCACACCTCCTTACGGCACGGTTCACCGGCTGACTTCTCTCTCTCTCTTGTGGCTGACTTCCGGGTCCCCAAGCACAAACTTCTCTCTCTTGTGGCTGACTTCAGGGTCCCCAAGCAACAAATTCTCTCTCTTGTGGCTGACTTCCGGGTCCCCAAGCACAAACTTCTCTCTCTTGTGGCTGACTTCAGGGTCCCCAAGCAACAAATTCTCTCTCTTGTGGCTGACTTCCGGGTCCCCAAGCACAAACTTCTCTGCTTTGGCTGACTTCAGGGTCCCCAAGCAACAAATTCTCTCTCTTTGTGGCTGACTTCCGGGTCCCCAAGCACAAACTTCTCTCTTGTGGCTGACTTCAGGGTCCCCAAGCAACAAATTCTCTCTCTCTTGTGGCTGACTTCAGGGTCCCCAAGCAACAACTTCTCTCTTGTGGCTGACTTCAGGGTCCCCAAGCAACAAATTCTCTCTCTTGTGGCTGACTTCAGGGTCCCCAAGCAACAAATTCTCTCTTGTGGCTTGACTTCAGGGTCCCCAAGCACCAACTTCTCTCTCTTGTGGCTGACTTCAGGGTCCCCGAGCAACAAATTCTCTCTCTTGTGGCTGACCTCCGGGTCCCCAAGCACACACTCTCTCTCTTGCGGTTGACTTTCGGGTCCCCCAAGCACTGAATCGATCTCTCTCGCTCGTGGCTGACTTCAGGGTCCCCAGGCACCCTATTCTCATTTCAGGTAACCCAACCCGTGCTGGTTCTATCGAGCAGCTGGACGGCTCCCGAGACCGAGTATTCTAAGCATAAGACGGAAGAGAAGGCTGCAAGGGCGGCATCCCGCCAAACCGGTGAATTCGCTAGTTGTTAATGAATTGTCAAGATACTTACTGAAATAAAACCTAGTTCTAATTCAATTACTAAGTAATTTCCCCACGACTTCTACTCTGGGCTGGGTCGGAACTCTCTTTCAGCAACCACGCCTGACACAAACAAATTCTTGTGACGAATCCTGGCCATCCCTGAGCCACCCGACAACGACGAACCGTCACACGCTGAGTAGAGTGCCTGATCAGCTGAGATCCTACATTAAATAACGCCTGTTTGAACTACCGGCTAACGGCCGAAGTTCTTTTGAACTTAACGGCTCTTTTGGCTTCTTGCCTGCCTCCGTGGCCTATCCTATCTTAGTACTAGTTCTTTTCTTATTGTCTACCAATATGTACATCTTAAATTACTATCTTATCATTATTAACTTATTGTCTACCAATATTTGTGGGAATGTGGGGCAGTTTTTACGGTGCCTCACACCCCCCTTACGTCGGGGTGGCGAAGCGAGATGGCGATGCCGCGTCGGGCCGTGATCGTGACGCGGAATCGGTGTTCCCGGTGGTGCCGCAGGAAACGGACGTTCGTGCGGTCGTGGGTCTCCACGTACTCCACGATGGCGCGGGGGAGACGGCGCCCGTTCGTGTCCACCCTCCACGCTGCCGGTGCGATGACCCAATCATCCTCGTCGAGGATTTGCTCCACCCCCGGGTGCTCCCGTAACGCCTGCAGGAGTGCGTCTTCCTCTGGTCCGGCCGGGAAGAGACCCAGGTCAATGATGTCGGCGTCCTCCGTGTCGTCGGGCCTCGCTATGGGGTCGCAGGCACCTCTGTCTCTACCCAATTCCGGTCCCGTCGGGTGGAGATCGAGCCAGCTGATCATCTCTACCCTCGGGATGCTGCTCCCTGGAGTGAGTGGGATTAGTCCGTCCACGGTGGCTTCTCTAGGACTCGGTGTCCGAGGGCTCTCAGGGGAGGCGGGCAGTGGCGTTGCTTGCCTGCCCTCCCGCTCGGGGTGCCAGTCTTGAGCACCCGAGCTTCCAACCTCGGGGATTCCCCTTCCCGGGGTGGCTGGAAGTGGCTCGCTTTGTGCTGCGGTCGTCTGGGGGCTCGGGGTCCTGGCTTCGGCTTCTGCTTGCTGCTTGTCCCGCGTCGTCGGGCAGCCCGGTGTGGGATCCGTCCCTTCCTCGCCTCCGTCCATCTGGGGCGACTCGGCAGCCACGGCCTCCGCGTCGGCGTCGTCGCTCAGGGATCCACTCATCGAGGTACCCATAAACGAGTCCCCGGTGGCATCGGCTTCCCGTGAGGCGGTCGAGGCGGTGGGGGTGCGAGGCCGTGCTGCGTAATCGGCCCAAGCGTCGTTGGCCTCTGCCAGCGAGCACTGGAGGGGCACGGGTGGGCCTCCAGTCGCGAAGCGGCCATCCCCTCCGACTGACGAGTCGTCTGTTGACGGTGCCGGGTGTGGTACCCAGGTCTGACTCTCCTGGACGCATCTCTCCTCAAACCCCTCAGCGAACGCCGGCGTCCCTACGCTCTCCAGCCAAGCGGTCATTAAGTAGTAGGACGTGCTGTACCCGACTGTTGGGGATCCTGCGACGTTTAACCGCGCCAGCCTCGCTTGTCAGTCCCCGGTGCGGGCTCAACATCTCGAGCTGGTGGCTCCTCCTCCTGCCTTGGTGGTCTGTTTGATCCACTGCTCACCTCGCATTCGTACGACGGGTCGACTGGGATTGTGGACTGGGAGTCGGCATCTCCGTCGCGGACAAGAGGTGGGGGCGGCGGTGTCCCGGCCGGGTCGCACGGCGGCGACGCGATGCGCTCCGCGTACTCCGATAGCCCGGAGTCGGTGCTGTTGGTGGCAGCTGGTGGTGAGGGAGAGCGGGTGGAGTCTCTCCCTGGGCGGTATTCATACTCCTCGTTTTCGGACATGGCGAAGGCGTGCTAGTAAATGTAACGTATTAGCTTAGGTTTTGTGTGTGAATCCTACTTGGCGGCTTAACCTAACTATGGCAGCGCGGGTGCCCCTCTTGACTCACGTGACCCCGCTCGATGTTGGTTTATTCGAAGTGTACTCGTCGATGGGTGGCTTTCTTGGGCTGGGTACGCTGCTCAGTGACTTGGACATCCTGGTTGTTCTCCTGGTCGAGTGTCTCCTGCTGGTCGCCCAGAGCTTGGGAGTCTTCTGGATCCACGTTCGGGGGTTCGGAGGCGAATGCTTCTGTGTAAGGCTCTATCTCGTTGTCCGTTGTATCTTCTTCGTCGTCGGCTTCTCCGGTCCTGTACTCTTTGAGATCTGGGAGACTGGCAGTCCGCCGTTTCCTAGAGCCCCGCAGTTGTAGGCGCACTACGTTCTGTGACAGGAACTTCACCACTTTGTATGGTCCGGTGTACTTCGGAGCCAACTTGGCGTTGAATCCCTCGCTGGCCTTGGACAGGTGATGGGTACGGACCAGCACCCATGATCCCACCAACGGTCGCCAAGCGCGCCGCCGTAAATTGTAGTACTAGTATTGTTCTCTCGTGCGATGGCATATGCCTCCTGTAATCCTTTAGCCCGGTCTTCGGGTGGCTGTGGGGTGGTACTTGAGCTCGGCGTCACCTTGTCGTACCAGGCCCCCGGCAGGCGTGGCTCGCGGCCCTGGACTAAATAGGCGGGGCTGAATCCCGTGCTGTCCGAGATGCTGGAATTCACTGCGAGCGAGATCTCTGGCAGTAGTTGGTCCCAGGATCGCTGGTCGGCCGCGGTGTATTGGGCGATCATCGTTTTGATCGTCCGGTTCGCACGCTCGGTCGGGTTCTGTTGCGGCGAGTACGGAGCCGTGTACTGAATCTAGACGCCGGCCCGTTTGCAGAGTGCCTTGAACCCTCGACTCGTGAATTGCGCGCCGTTGTCGCATATCAGCGTGCGTGGGGTTCCGAATCGGGAGAGGATGCGCTCTCGGAACGCCAGTTCCAGCTGGGCCGTCGTCGCCTTCCGCAGCGGTATGATCTCGACCCATTTCAAGAAGACGTCCAGGAAGACCAGCAGCATTGTATTCCCGCGACGAGACCGGGGTAGGGGTCCGATGAAGTCTGCGCTGACCATTGTGAAGGGTTCCTCTGGGCGACGGGTGAGCATCTTCCCCGCGGGCTTGAGCTGACTCACCTTGAACCGCTGGCAGGTCTCGCAGCACCTTACGTGTCGTCCAACGTCTCGATGCATTCCGGGCCAGAAATCCGTCGAATTGCTTCAGCTCTTCCTCGAGGAACGCTAGGGTTCGGGGTTCCATAGGCTCGCCGGTGAGTGTCTGTGGCTGCTGTTCTTCCAGACATTCGGCGATGGCGGCGAGATTTGCCGTAAGCTTATCGTGACTGGTCTGGTTTCGGAACGGGTTCCTCTCACGGGCCACTCCTGCATCCGCTAGTGGAGTCAACCCGTACTTGCTGGCCCCTTCGGTAACCGCAGGCGGCGGGAGCTCGGATGACATAGTTGGGCCCGGTCGTCCTGGAGGCCGGGAGGGTGGGGCAGGTACCGCTCGAGAGTTCGGGGACGGTGGCGACGACGATGTGGCCGTGGTGGCCCTTGGCGACGATGACGATGAGGCGACCGGTCTGGTCCTTGGAGACGACGGTGACGATGATGTGGCCGTGGTGGCCCTGGGCGATGGTGACGGTGACGATGATGTGGCCGTGGTGGCCCTTGGCGACGATGACGATGGCGATGGGGATGCATCCGTGGTGGTTCTTGACGACGATGACATGGCTCGAGAGCCCGCTGCTGAGGTGTCTGGTCTGGTCCTAGGAGGCGCCGATGACGATGATGTGGCCGTGGTGGCCCTGGGCGATGATGACGGTGACGATGATGTGGCCGTGGTGGCCCTTGGCGACGATGACGATGGCGATGATGTGGCCGTGGTGGCCCTTGGCGACGATGACGATGGCGATGGGGATGCATCCGTGGTGGTTCTTGACGACGATGACATGGCTCGAAAGCCCGCTGCTGAGGTGACTGGTCTGGTCCTAGGAGGCGGCGATGACGATGATGTGGCCGTGGTGGCCCTTGGCGATGATGACGATGACGATGATGTGGCCGTGGTGGCCCTTGGCGGTCATGACGGTGACGACGATGTGGCCGTGGTGGCCCTTGGCGACGATGACGATGGCGATGAGGTGGCCGTGGAGGCCCTGGACGACGATGACATGGTTCGAGAGCCCGCTGACGCTGTGGCGTCACTTGACTGCTGGAGTGGATCCCGTGGGTGTCCACCGATTACGACACCCGCTCGGGGTGGGTTCGTGGCTGTCGGGTCTTGCAGGCAGTGTCTCGGGCTCGGTTGCCGTCGTTGCATCTCGAGGGGGCGCCGGAAGGAGTCGCAAGCAAATGCGACCACAGATCAGGGACGCCTGGATGACGCACAAGAAATCGATCCCTAGGATAACGTCGTCCAGGATCGTGGGTAACACCAGGAGGGGTAGCTCGGCCTCTTGCTGGTCCAGTTTGACGCGTGCCCACACGGCCTTGGTGACTTCTTGAGAGGAGCCGTCAGCCAAGGAGATCCGTGTTCGCACTGCCTTCCTGTTAGTGGTGGTGGCCAGAGTTTGGGCCACTCGCTCGCTTACGAAGCTGCGCGACGCTCCCGTGTCCAGCGTGGCCAGGAATGGTCGTCCGTTGATGCTAATCGTCGCTACTATCCGCCCGTCCTTCAGTCGAAGTGGTGGCTTTACGGGTTGGGAAGTGTGCTGGCTGTCCCCGGTCGCTCCCAATTCGAGCGGGGGTGCTGTCCATTTCCCGACTGCCGACAACAGTTTACTGTCCGCACGCCTCTGCGTCCGCAATCCCAACAGAATAGGCGGGGCGGCCGAGTGCACTCTTTGGCGAAGTGGCCTACCTCTGCGCAGCGGCGGCAGGCACGCTGAATGTCCACCGGCTGTCCTCGTCGGAGATCATGTGATTCGTAACCCCGATGGGCAGGGGGACGGCGTTGGGTTCTCTTGCAGTCGTAGTCCTATGGTATGATGGTGACCTATGTGCTTGGTCCGACCCCATGGTGGCGAAGTGGGCGAGGGCGGCGTGCCGGATCGAGTCCCGATCCCGTGCGATCTCGTATGCGGTGGCGAGCTGTGTCAGCGTTTCGAGGGTGGAGAACTCGTGGCGACGGATAAAGAGCTGATATTCTGGCAACAAGTTCTCATATATCCTTTCGAGCTCGTCTGCCAGAGTGTACTTCGCGCGTTGCATCATGAGTCTCAGGTCCACAAGAAAGTTCTTGAATGGCTCCTGCGGCTGTTGATACCGGGTGCGGATCGTGTCCTCCAACCTTTGAAAGTACCTCGGAGGCAGGAAGAATTCCAAAAACTCGGTCTTAAATAGAAGCCATGGCACGGAGTGCATGCGATAGGCTCGGTACCAGCCTTCCGCTCTTCCAGATAGTAATCCGGAGATGGCTCTGGGTACGTCGCTGATCCGGACGTTGTAGGCGGCTGCTTCTTCCTCGACTCGTTCCACGAAATGGACCGGGTCCGTTTGTCCGTCGAAGAGGATTCCCCAGCTCCGTAGCTTCTCGGTCAGTACTGCTGCGGATATGGCATCGCGCGGTGCTCGGTCAGTGGAGGCCGTGGTTGCGTTCTGAGCTTCCGCGCTGGTGGTCATGCGTCCTGGTGGGGATGACCGCCCGGGTACGATCAGTTTCATGCCCCCTGCTTCCGGCATTGGGGACGTGGACCGTGATTGCACTTCCTTCGCGGATGGTGCCTCGGGATAGAGGGCTTCTAGCTGAGCGAGTCGAGACAGCGTAGCCTGGCCATGCTCTGTCTTCCCGATAAAGTCGGCTAGTCGTGTTCGCAGCTCGGTTACCGTTCCTGCCGTTTCTAATCCGAACTCCTTGAGGAGTCCCTCCAGTTCCTCTTTTCGGCGATATGAGATCCAGCGAACGCCCATGGTGGCCTGCTTTTCCTCACATCCGGTTGCTACGACTAATTCCTCCAGGTTGTCGTCCGGCGTGGGTTTCCGGGTGGTCTTTGATGTCCAGTTCCTTTATCCTTGGCGTCGGTGTCCAACGACCACGTTGGCGGCGACGTAGAGTGGCCGAAACGAGGCTTAGTGGCGATGTTGAACGGCGTTGATGGGCAGCGACCACGTTGTGGCGATGGCACGAAGCGGGCGAGCTGACTCTCGGTGGTGTCACGACCACTTGGAGCGACGTTAGCGGCCTGGCTGAAATCCGGTGCGGCTCAGTGACCTTGATGGCCAGCGACCACGTCGGTGGCGACGCTGGGCGGCTTGGCCGGAATCCGGTGGGGATCAGCGGCGTCGTTGGCCGAAACGAGGGCTGACAAAACTGCGCTGCGTAGGTGATGGCTATGCGTCGGGGCGGCGCTGCGTCGGTGGCGATGCTTGACCACGTGGGTGGCGCTGAGTCGCCTCGCCCACAAATCCGGCAGGGATCAGTGGCTTCAATGGCCGGAACGGGGCTGGCGGCGCTGCGCTGCGTCGATGAGGCTTCTCGACCACCTTGGAGCGACGTTGAGCGGTCTGGACCCCAATCCGGCGAGGATCCGCGGAGTCGATGGCCGGGACAAGGGCTGGCGACGGTGCTGTGCGGCCGAACCGAGGTTTGGCGAGGATCGGTGGTTTAAACGGAACGATAAAAGTCCCCCGTTGCAAATAGAGGAGAGAGAGCCCCAACCAAAACTATGGCGGCAGTCGTGTGCGTATCAAAAATTGTTTTCCTATTGTCGTGTGTGTTTGCTTGGTTTTTGCGACCCTTGTTTTTCTGGTGCTTGGCGCGTGTAACGACCCTGTCTGTTTTGCTGAGCTGGCGTGCGTCTGACGTGTGCGACGACCCTGACTGTGGCAAAAAAAATAGCTCCTAGCGTCGCTGCTGGTGTGCGCGGTGCCCCTTGGTGGCCTAAGCGATGTCTGGCCAGGATTTATGTATGCTGGCGTGATCGGCACGCGTGCCGGGGTGGTTTTGTGGCGATGCCGGGCGCTCTGGGTGGCCGGGCGGCTCGGCGACGGCCAGCGGCGTCTTATGGGTCTTTAGGCCATAAATTTGGTGGACTCCGGCTCGTGTTCCGCTCGTCCCTGTTCGGGCGCCAGACTGTAAGGATGTTTCTACGGCTGGGATGGAGCTCAGTCTCCCCAGGATCCTTTACAATCGAATTTGTAAATAAGCGGGGACGAGTTGAGGCGGGTAATCTGGACGCAGTCGCCGATGCGCGCGGTGAGCCTTATTGGTGGGTCAGATCAGGCGTTTGGGACTCGGATTTGGGCCGGACGCGAACGAGTGAAAGCCGTCACGTGCGTGCCGGAGGAGGCACAGTGGGGGGGATTGGCCCGTACCACTGTGTCAACTCCCGCCGCCTGGGGCGCTGTTTCACGCCCACGCAGAGGAATCGTCTCTAAACATGGACAGAAGTCAGCGTTCCCAGTTCTGGGACAGGCTCCCACTGTTCGGGATGGGTGTGCGTCGGTCGAAACCGAGACGGAAAGCTATGCAAGCGGAGAGAAAACCCGTACTTGCACGCCTTCACGTCTGGGCACGTGGCTGCCACCAAGGTCCAGTTGCGCAGAGGAATCTTCTGGAAAACGCAACCAGCTCGGTTTAGGCCACTGTTTTAGCACACGCGGATCAGGGCTCTGAGGGTCAGGGAAGAAATAAAACCAACTCGGTGTATGTTCGCTGTTCTTATTGTCCGTGTTTTTCGTTTAATTTTTATTGCTTATCTTTGTGGGCTTTTCTTCCTCTTTTCTATCTGTATATTTTCCCTAGCCGCACTATTTTCTTTCCCTGTCTCTCCCTATCTCTCTCGCACTCTACTCACTAGGGTCCTTCGTCCTGATCCTTGATGTCCTGCGGGTCCTTGGTGTCCTGCGTGTCCTTTGCGTGTTTTTCTCTGCTTCGATGCTTGGTCTTTGACTGGTGGCGTAGGAAAAGAAGCTGGGCTAGCAGCCGCTGGGTTTATATAGCCAGCCGGGTCCTCGCTTCTCAACACTGAAACCGGGCGCAGGTCGCCTAATCCGATCGTGTGTAGATCGCCTAACTCGCTGAGTAGAGTGCCTGATCAGCTGAGATCCTACATTAAATAACGCCTGTTTGAACTACCGGCTAACGGCCGAAGTTCTTTTGAACTTAACGGCTCTTTTGGCTTCTTGCCTGCCTCCGTGGCCTATCCTATCTTAGTACTAGTTCTTTTCTTATTGTCTACCAATATGTACATCTTAAATTACTATCTTATCATTATTAACTTATTGTCTACCAATATTTGTGGGAATGTGGGGCAGCTTTTACGGTGCCTCACACAAATGCCCGTAAACTCTGAGATTAATGACGAAATTATGGAAAGAGTCTATAACAAATGTCTAATAAGCATTGAACATTTTGTATTGTCTATTGGTGGAACATGTCTTAAAGAATATGGTCTTCCTCAACCAATTATTCCTGAAGCCGAATTGGAAGAAAATAATACCGATTATCTAAGCGAAATAAGTTATGAAAGTAACAACACTCTCCTTACCAACAACGAAAAATTGCTTACAGACGAGCAAAAAGTCGTATACAATACCATTTTACAAAGCGTTGGGGCTGAGATGGGTGAAATATTTTTTTTGGATGCACCTGGAGGGACAGGTAAAACCTTGACAAACTTATTATTGGCAAAAGTTCGAAGTTAAAAAAAAATAGCCCTAGCTGTAGCATCTTCCGGTACAGCTGCTACCCTGCTCAATGGAGGTCGAACTGCTCATTCTACATTTAAACTTCCTTTGGATTTAGTAAATTTAGAAACACCTCATTGCTCTATTTCAAAGCAATGTAATATGGCTGCGGTGTTTAAAGATTGTAAGTTAATTGTTTGGGATGAGTGCACAATGTCACTAAAGGTGGGCTTGAAGCCATAAATAGAACCCTGCAAGATATAAATGAGAATACTATGTTGATGGGTGGTATTACAGTCTTGCTAGCTGGAGACTTTCGCCAAACCCTTCCTGTTGTGCCAAGAGGTACAAGAGCTGACGAAATAAAGGCCTGTTTAAAATCTTCATTTTTATGGCCACAGATAAAAAAACTAGCGCTCACGAAAAATATGCGAGTGCACTTAAAAGGAGACAGTTCTGCAGGAATTTTTGCTGAAACTCTTTTAAAAATTGGGAATGGCGTCCATCCAAAAATAGTTATAACATCACGCTTAGGAAATGAAGTCAAAAACGTTCAAGACCTTACAACCAAAATATTTCCTGACATTTCCAACATATCATGTAAAAGCTTAGATTGGCTATCTGAGCGCGCCATTTTGACAACGAAAAATGAAAGAGCAACCACTATTAATAATTTATTGCTAAACTCATTTGATGGTTTAGAAGTCTCCTATAAATCGGTCGACTCTGTTCCTGATGCTAATAATGCTGTTCATTACCCTGTTGAATTTTTAAATTCTTTGAATCCTCCAGGAATTCCTCAGCAAAATCTGTCTCTTAGGATTGGAGCACCCGTAATGTTATTGCGAAATTTAAGTCCCCCAAAGTTATGCAATGGGACACGATTGCAGATAAAAGATCTTCATAAGAATGTAATCGAAGCAACAGTATTTACGGGGTGCGCGAAGGGGGAAACAGTGTTTATACCCAGGATCCCATTAATACCATCAAGTCTGCCGTTTCAGTTTAAAAGGCTACAATTCCCTCTAAAAGTTTGCTTTGCAATAACTATAAATAACTCGCAGGGGCAGACTTTGAAGCTGGCAGGACTAGATCTTAGAGAAGAATGCTTCTCTCATGGACAATTTTATGTCGCATGCTCTAGAGTTAGCTCTGCCAGTAGCCTTATTATTCTCGCTCCTGTAGGATCTTTTAAAAATGTAATTTACACAGAGGTTTTAAAGTAATCATATTAATTAACATTATTAAACCTAGAAAGTTTCAGTGGAATAGGTCTAATTGGAAATACCACATTAAAAAAGAACCGCCAATTTCTCTACCTCAGGGGTGCTGTGGAAATGGGAAAGTCTTGACAACCGTACTCAAAACTAATTTTAAGCGAACGAAGTCGCGCCGGGTACAGCTTGTTTATCAAATAAAACAAAATCTATCTCGAAACCTATCGCGAAAAAGTTCAAATTTATATATTTTTCGATTCGTATTTGTTGGGACTTTTATCTGGCATAAGGTTGTATGGCACAAGCCAAATTCAAATCGCATTAAAAAGTCAAAAAACTGTAAAAAATGCTCTAAAAATAAGTCAGCAACGTTAAGGAATCCCATAACTATTAAACAAACTAATAAATTTATCGAAAAACAATACAATTTTATTATACCCGTTACTCGTAGAGTAAAAGGGTATATTGTATTCGTGCAAAAGTATGTTACAGGTAGAAGGAAGCGTTTCCGACCCTATAAAGTATATATAGTATGGCGTATGTGTGTATGTATGTAAGCATTGCACTCAAAAACATAAACATAAAATGTCATTATTAAATCGAACAACTTTTAAAGTCAACTTGTAAAAAGTTTGGCAACGATAAGGAATCCCTTATTTATCAAATAAAACAAAACCTATCTCGAAAAAGTTCAAATTTATATTTTTTTTTCGATTCGTATTTGGTGGGACTTTTATCTGGCACAAGATTGTATGGGACAAGCACACGCCACATATTCAAATCGCATTAAAAAATGTAAAAACTGTAAAAAACGATCAGAAAATGGGTCAGCAACGTTTATGAAACCCATTACTATTAAACAAAAAAATTGTCGAAAAACAATACAATTTGAATTTTTCTTTTGATTTGGACTTGGTACGATTTCAAATTGAAGCAAAATTGTATGGGAATAGGCAAGCCATTCAAATGTCATTAAAAAATCGATAAACTATTAAAGTCAACTTGTAAATAGTTTGGCAACTATAAGGAATCCCTTATTTATCAAATAAAACAAAACCGAGGGTTTTTCAACAGACAAAACACTGAAAACCTTCACACACTGATAGAAGCTTTAACGACAGAACTCCACCTATGTTAAAACCAATGAACTTTGGCAACTAACAATTGCCAAAAGCTTCCCTGATCGTAACATTGGGGAGTTTCTGACGCTCTGCTTCCATCCCCGTAGATAGCTGATGAGTCTGAGGTGACGTGCAGACGAAACTAGCTAGTCCTATCATAGTCGGGTTCACTCCCCGGGGAGTGTAAGTGTGATTAAAGTTAAGTGGAATAAAAACGTTGTGTTATAGAAGAAATTAAAATATAACCAACGTATGACCTCGAGTAATTCAATAATACTACATAAAACAAAACCTATCTCGAAAAAGTTAAAATTTATATTTTTTCGATTCGTATTTGGTGGGACTTTTATCTGGCACAAGATTGTATGGGACAAGCACAAGCCACATAGCATTTTCAAATCGCATTAAAAGATCGAAAAACTGTAAGACACGCTTTGAAAATAAGTCAGCAACGTTTAGGAATCCCATAACTATTAAACAAAATAAAAAATATGTCAAAAAAAAATATAGTTTACATTTTTCTTTTGATTTGGAATTTTTGATTTCAAATTGGAGCAAGATTGTATGGGAAATGTCATTAAAAAATCGAAAAACTTTTAAAGTCAACTTGTAAATAGTTTAGCAACGATAAGGAATCTCTTATTTATCAAACAAAACAAAACCTATCTCGAAAAAGTTAAAATTTATATTTTTTGCGATTGGTATTTGGTGGGACTTTTATCTTGCACAAGGTTGTATGGGACCGTAAAACACGCTCTGAAAATAAATCAGTAACGCTTAGGAATCCCATAACTTTTAAACAAAATAAGAAATTTGTCCAGAAACAATACAATTTGAATTAATCTTTTGATTTGGACTTGGGACGTTTTTAAATTGTATTGTATGGGAATGGCCAAACCAAATTTGCCTATTTTGGACAAACTATCTATAAACAGAACTAGAAAATTAAGTCAAACAAAGCATACAAATGATTTGTTTAAAAAAACCTTAAATAACTATAACATTTTACAACATTTATTTATATTTCATCTCGAAAACTATGACTGGCTTGACTACCTGTGTCGATGAAAGCGCTGTAATCGTGCGAGTGTACGCAGATTTTCCGGGTAAACAGATTGTCCTGATTTGCGGCTCCTAAACGCATGACATTCTATACACGAACGATTTCCAGCAGTTATGCAATTATCTGTACATTTAGAAAATGGGCAGCGTGTGTACTTTTATCCCAATGATCCAAATCAACTAGCGACGAAGATAAACACTCCTTCGAATACTACACTTCTCGCTTTCTTTGAACTTTGTAAAATTGATTATTTCGCCAAAACTCTCTTATATGTTGAAGTTCCATCCTATTACACATGGAACAATACAAAGTTTATTAGAAGAAAACGAGGCAGTGACGTACCTCATTTTTCTGGAGCTAAAAAGGATTCAGCCTTGGGCAGAGTTTATACCGTTCACAGTGAATGTTATTTTCTTAGACTTTTACTCCATAAGGTACGAGGTCCAACTTCATTTTCGTATTTAAAAACTGTAAATGGCGTAATATACAGTACGTTTCAATTAGCTTGCAAAGCATTGGGCTTACTTGAGGATGATAGTCATTGGGACAAAACTTTGGCAGAAGCTAGCGTTTGTCAAGTTCCAAAAAACTTACGTGATTTCTTTGGAATTATGTTAGTTTTTTGTCAACTCTCGGATCCTTTAGGTCTTTGGAATAAGTAGAAGACTTTCTTATCGGAAGATATACTTCATTCATTACAAATGCCCGTAAACTCTGACATTAATGACGAAATTATGGAAAGAGTCTATAACAAATGTCTAATAAGCATTGAACATTTTGTATTGTCTATTGGTGGAACATGTCTTAAAGAATATGGTCTTCCTCAAAGAATTATTCCTGAAGCCGAATTGGAAGAAAATAATACCGATTATCTAAGAGAAATATGTTATGAAAGTAACAACACTCTCCTTACCAACAACGAAAATTTGCTTACAGACGAGCAAAAAGTCGTATACAATACCATTTTACAAAGCGTTGGGGCTGAGATGGGTGAAATATTTTTTTTGGATGCACCTGGAGAGACAGGTAAAACCTTCTTGACAAACTTATTGTTGGCAAAAGTTCGAAGTTCAAAAAAAATAGCCCTAGCTGTAGCATCTTCCGGTATAACTGCTACCCTGCCCAATGGAGGTCTAACTGCTCATTCTACATTTAAACTTCCTTTGGATTTAGTTAATTTAGAAACACCTCATTGCTCTATTTCAAAGCAATGTAATATGGCTGCGGTGTTTAAAGATTGTAAGTTAATTGTTTGGGATGAGTGTACAATGTCACATAAAGGTGGACTTGAAGCCATAAATAGAACCCTGCAAGATATAAATGAGAATACTATGTTGATGGGTGGTATTACAGTCTTGTTAGCTGGAGACTTTCGCCAAACCCTTCCTGTTGTGCCAAGAGGTACAAGAGCTGACGAAATAAAGGCCTGTTTAAAATCTTCATTTTTATGGCCACAGATAAAAAAACTAGCGCTCACGAAAAATATGCGAGTGCACTTAAAAGGAGACAGTTCTGCAGGAATTTTTGCTGAAACTCTTTTAAAAATTGGGAATGGCGTCCATCCAACAGTTGATGGAAAAATAGTTATAACATCACGCTTAGGAAATGTAGTCAAAAACGTTCAAGACCTTACATCCAAAATATTTCCTGACATTTCCAACATATCATGTAAAAGCTTAGATTGGCTATCTGAGCGCGCCATTTTGACAACGAAAAATGAAAGAGCAACGACTATTAATAATTTATTGCTAAACTCATTTGATGGTTTAGAAGACTCCTATAAATCGGTCGACTCTGTTCCTGATGCAGATAATGCTGTTCATTACCCTGTTGAATTTTTAAATTTTTTGAATCCTCCAGGAATTCCTCAGCAAAATCTGTCTCTTAGGATTGGAGCACCCGTAATGTTATTGCGAAATTTAAGTCCCCCAAAGTTATGTAATGGGACACGATTGCAGATAAAAGATCTTCATAAGAATGTAATCGAAGCAACAGTATTTACGGGGTGCGCGAAGGGGGAAACAGTGTTTATACCCAGGATCCCATTAATACCATCCAGTCTGCCGTTTCAGTTTAAAAGGCTACAATTCCCTCTAAAAGTTTGCTTTGCAATAACTATAAATAAATCGCAGGGGCAGACTTTGAAGCTGGCAGGACTAGATCTTAGAGAAGATTGCTTCTCTCATGGACAATTTTATATCGCATGCTCTAGAGTTAGCACTGCCAGTAGCCTTTGTTCGCGCCACGCGGCGCTTCCAGTTTCGGGTGAACCGGAACCCTGGAGTCCTAACAGTCGAGAGAACAGTTTTTTCCAGATCTTCGCATCTCGTTCTCTCGCACTGTTAAGTGTCTCCACTCCGCTCTCCAAGCGGCCTCTTCAAACATCCACCCCGTAGCATTAAGTTAGTTCTAATCTACCAGTGTATAAAGAAGGAAGTGAAGTGAACTAGTTTTTCTTTGAAATAAACTCTACGTTAAATTGAAACGAAAATAATTTTACTGGACTGAATCAACCCCATTGGAGAACCGCCCCTCTACATTTACATGGTCCTTCGAGCCGGATAATTCCAGAAGAGGAGAAGAAGTTCCAAGCACCAGCGTTCAACCGGCGGATTTTCCCTTTCATCATTCAAGATAAGTACGACCGTTCTTATTTATACTCATTTCTGCCGACCAGCCAGATATTTCCAATTTAAATTAAATCCAATTTCTTATATCTGTCTGATAGGCCATTCCATTGTGCATACGATCGCCATATTCCGGCTTCTTTTTCGTATTGCTATTTCCATCTTCATACGGTCGCCATTTTCCGGATTCTTTCTTCATATTTTTCCATTTCCATATTCTTGTTCATACGGACATATAATCCAGATGCACACTCTTTAATGTACGTACATATGCCTGACCATCTCAACATATGTACGTAAGGAAACATACACGTACCTTCATTCGCGGTACACCCTACAAAAATTTCTACAGCGACATTTACCATACAGTCCACATTATCTTCAATTTGCAAATTTATCACAAATTATAATTTTAAATTACAATTTATACACATACATCACCGAGTTCACACAAACACACAAACATATTCCTTAGTGATGAGACATGCTCTCCCTGTGTAGTTTTTAACTTCAAAGGGGCCGGCATAATCGACGCCGGTGTAAGTAAATGGCCTGGAAAAAGAGGCTCGATCAGTCGGAAAATCGCCCATCAATTGGGTTTGCAGTCTTTTTTATAAATGGTGCACACCTTGCATGAATTCACCACTCCCTTTACCAGATTCTTGACTTTAGGAATCCAATATTTGGATCGCACCAAGCGCACTATCAATTGGTTGCCGCCATGAAGTGTAATCTGGTGCGTGAATTGGACAAGCAGACGAGATAGCCGACAGCTGTACGGGAGTATAACAGGATGGCGCTCGTCATACTGCAGGACCTTGGAGGCAGTTAAGCGACCACATGCTCTCAAGAGGCCATGTTGGTCTATAAATGGAAATAAATTCGCAATTTGGCTTAATGCGGGTATGGAGCTTTTACTTCGCAACAATCGAAGCTCGAGCGCATACTCTTCACGCTGGGCAATTATTATGTAGGTTTTCTCAGCTTCCCGGATTTCCCGATTACTGAGCTGCCTATCCGGATTTACCGGAGCCTTCCGACAGCGATTTAGGAACCTTTGGACGTAAGCTAGTACTCGTAATGCCTTGTCTAGTCTGGAGAAACGTTCTAAGCGGAAAACCGGCAGAATTCAAAGCGGTTATTAACTCATGGATGGTAAGTTGAGCTTCTTGTTGAGAATTTGATCCTGCTAAAACGTCATCAACATACATGAAGTTGCGGATTATGTGACTGGCTTTCGGAAACTGCTGATCTACGTCATCAGCCAGCTGATGCAGCACTCGGATGGCGAGATAGGGCGCGCAATTGACACCGAATGTTACGGTTTTCAGCTCGTAATCTCGAATGACACCTTCCTTGTTTCGGAATAGAATCCTTTGAAAGGGCGTGTGCTTTGGATCGACCCAGATCTGCCTATACATTTTAGTGATGTCCGCACTAAAGACATACTTGAAATAGCGCCACTTTAAAATCTGGATCGTTAAGTCAGATTGAAGGACTGGACCGGCATGAAGCACATCGTTCAAGCTAGTCCCATTTGCTGAAGGGCTAGAAGCGTTGAATACCACCCGCAGTTTCGTGGTGGTGCTTTCGGGTTTTATTACCGCATGATGTGGGAGGTAGTAGTTTGGAGAATTGTGAGTGGGCGAAACCTCTCTCATATGGCCTAAATCCAAATATTCTTGGATCACGGAGTTGTACTGCTCATTTAATGGAGTGTCTCTTCGTAAACGATTCTCGTTTCTCAGAAACTGAGCAAGTGCTATAGACCTTGAGTATCCCAACTCAGATCCACAATGATCGGGGTCGCAGAACGGTAACGTCACTACGTACTTCCCGCTCGCGTCTCTCGTTGTGGTTCGTAGAAAATGACTTTCACAGACGGAGTCGGACTCTTTTACCATTTTTGATGGTAGATTTTCCACCTCCCAAAACTTCGTAAGAAGTTTGTCTAAGGACGCCTCAGTTGGCTTCGTAACTTGAGTCGTAAAGGCTGGGACTCGGTTGCTTGTGGACATGGAGACTGGACCAGTGAGCACCCACCCGAAGATGGTCTCTTGCCCAAAAAGAGATCCGCAGATGTTGGTCTTTGTGCCGCTCAGCAGCACGGATGGAAGGATATCAGCTCCGATAAGAACGTCTATCTGGGAACTCTGGAGAAATGTGGGATCTGCCCATTGAAGGTTTGGCAAATCTCTCAGGACATCTTGTGGAATGGAATGTGAGGGTAATCTGCCTGCTAATTCTGGCAGAACATACGCTGCGATGTCTAACTGCAGGCTCGGCTTAGTAGGAGACCGAATGGAGAAATGGCAAAGCCGTATTGACTGGGCAGAAACTGTCTGATTTAAACCAGACACTTGAGCTTGAATGGGGCGGAACGGCAGATTGACCAACTTGAAAAGGCGCTCCGTAATATACGCCGCCTCCGATCCCGAGTCAATCAGAGCGCGTGCTCGGAAGTGGGTACCGAGGTGGCAGATATCAATCATTGCCGTGCCCAAAAGAACTGCCTTGAGCCTGAGGCAAAACAGACTTGTACATTTGAATGTTCATCTGGAATGTCTGAGCCTCCCGCCGGAGGATAGGCTCTCGGTCTCGCATTCCCAGAGGGACTTGGATTGTTGGAAAAGGGGTGCCTCGATGCAAAAGCGTGTGATGTCTCCCTCGGCACACGAAACAGCTGTGCGTACTGGAACAATCCCGGAGCTGGAACAATCCCGCGCCTCGAATGCCATCTGAATGAAGCGAGGGCACAACCGCACTGGGTGACTCTCTTTAGAGCACAAATCATAGCTCTTTGGTTTGACACTCACTTTGGCTTCAAAGGAGTGAAGCTTTTTCGTAACCTGGGGATTTTTGGATGTTGACGGACCACCAAGACTCTGCTTCATATCCTCAATGGCTTCTATGGTTCTATACCTATCGCTAAGGAACGCGTTCATCTCATCCCATGTAGGAATATCGGACTTTGATGTAAGGGATTGTTCCCACAGGGACAGGGCAACTTACTGGCGCACAGGTATACCAGCAAGCAATCCCAATTTTCCGTTGATATTTTGGAATGGGCTAATGCTGTCAGGCACCCTTGGATGGTGCTGAAGCTCTTTTATGGAGTGTCCAGATTCGGAATTAACGGAACTCAAGTTAAATAGGAGCTTGAGCTGGCTGTTCACTAAAAGCCGTTTGTTTTCGAAACGGTCTCGAAGCGCCTCCCAAGCGGAAGCGAAACCATCATTAGTGAGCGGGGACTTGGCAACAATTGCCTTTGCCTCACCGCTCGTCTTCGCGTTGAGATGGAATAACTTCTCGACCGGCGTCAACCGTGTGTTGTTGACGTAGACGGCAGTGAAAAGGTCTCTGAATGTTGGCCATTTGAGATAGTCTCCCTCGAATACCTCTGTATCACATGGAGGCAACCGACACCCGGACGGAATGTACGCGGACTGATTGTCGGTGCTCGACATCGGTTGCTGTGAACTGGCTCGGTCAATTAGCTCGCTGAGCTGAACCGCCAGCTCTTCGTACACCGAATAGCAGTATTCGTATTTGCGGTGCAGAGTTGCCAAAATCTCCTCCGCCCCTTCAGTCGTATACTGGAGATCGTGTCTAAACACGCTTCGAATTCTTTTTCGGCTTTGTCCCATAGCGAGCGGACTTGCTCCTTACGGATTTTGCAGGTGTGGACAGACGGAGGTGACGGCCCTGGAGTTTCAATCGTCGCTCTGAAATGGCTCATGCGGTCGGACACCGTGATGAACCGCGCGAGGGCTTCAATTGCAATTTCGTTGCTCATTTTTGCCTGAGAACGAGTTGTAGCGACTTTATGGACTTGGTCTGGATTTGTGACCTAACTTTAGGCGTGAGCGGACTCAGAGACAATTGTTTCTGATTGCTCGTAGGAATAGACAACTTCTTGTCACCTTCTTGGGTGGCTAATGAAGTTTCGCTCTTTGCCTTCGTTATTGATTTTGGGGCTAGTGGGTTTGAGGTGAGCGCGCGAGATGATGCGGATAGCGATCGCGTTTTATTTGCAGACGGAACTGTTAACTTCGTTATGTGATGGGCGATTTTCCGACTGATCGAGCCTCTTTTTCCAGGCCATTTACTTACACCGGCGTCGATTATGCCGGCCCCTTTGAAGATAAAAACTACACAGGGAGAGCATGTCTCATCACTAAGGGATATGTTTGTGTGTTTGTGTGTTTTTCTACGAAGGCCATCCATTTGGAACCCACCTCCGACCTTATAACTGAGAAGTTTCTAGCAGCGTTTGCACGTTTTGTAGCTAGACGGGGTTGTTCTCAGCGGGTCCATTCCGACAACGGCAAAACCTTTGTGGGCGCCTCAAGTCTTCTTTCCCGTGACTTTGCGCAAGCGCTAAAGTAGTCGGTGACTAATACGTATAGCCATCAGGGACTCGTGTGGCGTTCCATACCCCAAGGAGCTCCTCATATGGGAGGCCTGTGGGAGGCAGGAGTAAAGAGTTTTAAAACTCTGTTTTACAAATCCACGTCCGCTCGCAAGTATACCTTCGAAGAGCTTTCCACGCTTCTTGCCAAGATTGAAGCCTGCCTTAATTCCAGACCGCTTTCTCCAATGTCAGAGGACCCGACAGACTTGCTGGCACTGACGCCAGGCCATTTTCTGATCGGGGGTCCGTTGCTTTCCACGGCGGAGCCTGAAATCAAAGGCGAAGCCAAGTCGATTATAAATCGATGGCAACATCTCAAGGCCCAGCATCAACAATTTAGTTCACGATGGAAAGAAGAGTATCTAAAGGAACTCCACAAGCGCAACAAGTGGCTAAGGCCACTTCTCCTTCCTATGGAGGCTAAGGCAACCTCCAAATCTCCACAATAATGCCTTCTGTTCCCGCTGCCCACCCCGTAAACATCACTAAAGCGACTTCTTTTCTGATTTGTTTGTTCTTTTGCTTTCTCTTCCAAGTAAAGGTTCAGAATGGCTCCTCGTCCTCGCCCACGCACTTCCCAGACCCTTGTCAGCAGATGTTCTCGAGGTATAAAATGCTACCGCTGCCGAGTCTGCCAGGGTATACATCCGCTACGGAAATGCAACCGATTCCTGAGGCTCAGTTCAGAGAAGCGCCTCCGGCAGTACTGGTGAACAAGTACTGCCACAATTGTTTGGCTCATCAGCACTCCGGAGGGAAATGTCGCAGTGGCGACGTTTGCAAAAAATGTGGACAGGAGCATCACACCTTGCTCCACATGCACGAGATGCCGGCGATAACTCGCCGATCGCCCTTCCAGCAACGTCGACAGTCGCCTTCCCCGCAACGCCACCAGTCGCAGGTCCCGCAACGTCGCCATTCTCCGTCCCCGATTCCTCAGCAGTCACCACAGCAGCAGGCTTCGGAATGGCAGTATCGATCGTCTGCCCCACCGTCTATTGTGGCCCCATCCGTGACCTCGCTCCTGCAGCACAGGAGTATACATATTCTACCGACGGCCATTGTGGTCATCGACACAGGGGCCAACAGCTATGATACGTGAGCAGTATCGATAGCTCGCTGGCAGAAGCTTTTCGACTGCCGACCACTCAAGTTGGAGACGAACGAGTGTGCTCAACGACCATCCGGTCGAGGTCGGGCGATTTCAACATGGATATGGTCCTGAAGATCGACAACAGCCTGCGAATCCGAACACCGATTCGTGCGCTGAGCGATGAGGTTCGGGCTAAATTCGATACCATCCGACTAGCCGATGACCAGTTCCATCGTCCAGCCACCATCTCCCTGGTGTTGGGATCCGACGTGTACCCGAAAGTGATCCAACCCGGGTTTCTAAACCTTCAAGATGGGCTGCCCGTCGCTCAGAGCACGGCGTTTGGATGGATCGTGTCGGGAGCCTGCCGTCAGTCCTGATGTCCTGCTTCAAGGAACTCTCCCGCAGGGGGGAGAATGTTCGCGCCAAGCGGCGCTTCCAGTTTCAGGTAAACCGGAACCCTGGAGTCCCTAACAGTCGAGAGAACAGTTTTTCCAGATCTTCGCATCTCGTTCTCTCGCACTGTTAAGTGTCTCCACTCCGCTCTCCAAGCGGCCTCTTCAAACATCCACCCCGTAGCATTAAGTTAGTTCTAATCTACCAGTGTATAAAGAAGGAAGTGAAGTGAACTAGTTTTTCTTTGAAATAAACTCTACGTTAAATTGAAACGAAAATAATTTTACTGGACTGAATCAACCCCATTGGAGAACCGCCCCTCTACATTTACAGCCTTATTATTCTCGCTCCTGAAGGATCTTCTAAAAATGTTGTTTACAGAGAGGTATTAAAGTAATCATATTAATTAACATTATTAAATCTAGAAAGTTTCAGTGTAATAGGTCTAATTGGAGATACCACATTAAAAACAAGAGAGAACGCTATAGTCGAGTGCCTCAACTATTAGATACCCGTTACTCAGCTAAACAACTTAATATAAATATGCCTTTTTGTATGTAAATCTGTACCCAGGGAACACCTCCAATTTGGCTAACTTGATTTGATTTGCATAGTTCTTGGGATATAGTTCGGTATTGACAAATAAAAGCCATCGCAATTTCCTTTAATATAAATCCTTATCGAGAATTAACGTTGACTCTGTTGAGCACCTTGGCCAGCTGTTCCAAAGTCATCCGTTAGATGGCGCTATTGTATACGCCATTAAAGGCGGAAATGTAGGCGCTAGCTAGGCTTAAGTGTTTAATGGGTTTTTGTGCGTTAGAGTGGGCCAATCGATAGGTATTGACGAAACAAATACATTTCAAAAAAAAAAATCTAATAGCATCAAAACTGGCAACAGCTTGTGGCTTGTGGGCGTCAGAGGGGGCGTGGCACCATTTTGAAACAAACTTGCTCTGCGTAGGAACTCCTAAAATCTACATGCAAAATGCCAATCTTCTAGCTTTTATAGTTTCCGAGATCTCAGCGTTCATACGGACAGACAGACGGACAGACGGACATGGCTAGATCGACTCGGCTAGTGATCCTGAACAAGAATATATATACTTTATAGGGTCGGAAACGCTTCCTTCTACCTGTTACATACTTTTGCACGAATATAATATACCCTTTTACTCTACGAGTAACGGGTATAAAAACGCGCCAATTTCTCTACCTCAGGGGTGGTGTGGAAATGGGAAAGTCTTGACAACCGTACTCAAAACTAATTTAAAGCGAACGAAGTCGCGCCGGGTACAGCTAGTTTATCAAATAAAACAAAATCTATCTCTAAACCTATCTCGAAAAAGTTCAAATTTATATATTTTTTCGATTCGTATTTGGTGGGGCTTTTATCTGGCACAAGGTTGTATGGGACAAGCACAAGCCAAATTCAAATCACATTAAAAAGTCTAAAAACTGTAAAAAAATGCTCTAAAAATAAGTCAGCAACGTTTAGGAATCCCATAACTATTAAACAAACTAAAAAATTTATCGAAAAACAATACAATTTTATTATACCCGTTACTCGTAGATTAAAAGGGTATATTGTATTCGTGCAAAAGTATGTTACAGGTAAAAGGAAGCGTTTCCGACCCTATAAAGTATATATATTCTTGTTCAGGATCACTAGCCGAGTAGATCTAGCCATGTCCGTCTGTCCGTCTGTCTGTCTGTCCGTCTGTCTGTCCGTCTGTCTGTCCGTCTGTCTGTCCGTATGAACGCTGAGATCTGGGAAACTATAAAAGCTAGAAGATTGGCATTTTGCATCTAGATTTTAGGAGTTCCTACGCAGCGCAAGTTTGTTTCATAATGGTGCCACGCCCCCTCTGACGCCCAAAAGCCACAAGCTGTGGCCACAGTTTTCATGCTATTATGAAAATTTTAATTGATATGTATTTGTTTCTTCAATACCTATCGATTGGCCTAATAAAAAGTTTGCCACGCCCACTCTAACGCTCAAAAACCCATTAAACGCTTAAGCCTGGCTAGCGCCTACATTTCCGCCTTTCATAGCGCCATCTAACGGATGACTTTGGAACAGCTGGCCAAGGTGCTCAACAGAGTCAACGTTAATTCTCTATAAGGATTTCTATTTAAGGAAATTGTGATGGTTTTCATTTGTCAATACCGAACTATATTCCAAGAACTATGCAAATCAAATCAAGTTAGCCAAATCTGAGGTCTGAGTCAAACAATGGCGTATGTGTGTATGTATGTAAGCATTGCACTCAAAAACATAAACATAAAATGTCATTATTAAATCGAACAACTTTTAAAGTCAACTTGTAAAAAGTTTGGCAACGATAAGGAATCCCTTATTTATCAAATAAAACAAAACCTATCTCGAAAAGTTCAAATTTATATTTATACCCGTTACTCGTAGAGTAAAAGGGTATATTGTATTCGTGCAAAAGTATGTAACAGGTAGAAGGAAGCGTTTCCGACCCTATAAAGTATATATATTCTAGTTCAGGATCACTAGCCGAGTCGATCTAGCCACATCCGTCTGTCCGTCTGTCTGTCCGTCTGTCTGTCCGTCTGTCTGTCCGTCTGTCTGTCCGTCTGTCTGTCCGTATGAACGCTGAGATCTCGGAAACTATAAAAGCTAGAAGATTGGCATTTTGCATGTAGATTTTAGGAGTTCCTACGCAGCGCAAGTTTGTTTCAAAGTGGTGCCACGCCCCCTCTGACGCCCACAAGTCACAAGCTGTGGCCACAGTTTTGATGCTATTATGAAAATTTTTTTTGATATGTATTTGTTTCGTCAATACCTATCGATTGGCCAAATAAAAGCTTGCCACGCCCACTCTAACGCCCAAAAACCCATTAAACGCTTATGCCTGGCTAGCGCCTACATTTCCGCCTTTCATAGCGCCATCTAACGGATGACTTTGGAACAGCTGGCCAAGGTGCTCAACAGAGTCAACGTTAATTCTCTATAAGGATTTCTATTTAAGGAAATTGTGATGGTTTTCATTTGTCAATACCGAACTATATTCCAAGAACTATGCAAATCAAATCAAGTTAGCCAAATCTGAGGTCTGAGTCAAACAATGGCGTATGTGTGTATGTATGTAAGCATTGCACTCAAAAACATAAACATAAAATGTCATTATTAAATCGAACAACTTTTAAAGTCAACTTGTAAAAAGTTTGGCAACGATAAGGAATCCCTTATTTATCAAATAAAACAAAACCTATCTCGAAAAGTTCAAATTTATATTTATACCCGTTACTCGTAGAGTAAAAGGGTATATTGTATTCGTGCAAAAGTATGTAACAGGTAGAAGGAAGCGTTTCCGACCCTATAAAGTATATATATTCTAGTTCAGGATCACTAGCCGAGTCGATCTAGCCACATCCGTCTGTCCGTCTGTCTGTCCGTCTGTCTGTCCGTCTGTCTGTCCGTCTGTCTGTCCGTCTGTCTGTCCGTATGAACGCTGAGATCTCGGAAACTATAAAAGCTAGAAGATTGGCATTTTGCATGTAGATTTTAGGAGTTCCTACGCAGCGCAAGTTTGTTTCAAAGTGGTGCCACGCCCCCTCTGACGCCCACAAGTCACAAGCTGTGGCCACAGTTTTGATGCTATTATGAAAATTTTTTTGATATGTATTTGTTTCGTCAATACCTATCGATTGGCCAAATAAAAGCTTGCCACGCCCACTCTAACGCCCAAAAACCCATTAAACGCTTATGCCTGGCTAGCGCCTACATTTCGGCCTTTCATGGCACAATAGCGCCATCTAACGGATGACTTTGGAACAGCTGGGCAAGGTGCTCAACAGAGTCAACGTTAATTCTCGATAAGGATTTCTATTAAAGGAAAATGCGATGGCTTTCATTTGTCAATACCGAACTATATCCCAAGAACTATGCAAATCAAATCAAGTTAGCCAAATTGGAGATGTTCCCTGGGTACCGATTTTAACATAAAAATCGGGAGCTGATTCGAGCGGCGAAAAACATAGAAGAAGGCATATTAAATTAAGTTGTTTAGCTGAGTAACGGGTATCTAATAGTCAAGGCACTCGACTATAGCGTTCTCTCTTTTTTTTTTCGATTCGTATTTGGTGGGACTTTTATCTGGCACAAGATTGTATGGGACAAGCACACGCCACATATTCGAATCGCATTAAAAAATGTAAAAACTGTAAAAAACGATCAGAAAATGGGTCAGCAACGTTTATGAAACCCATTACTATTAAACAAAAAATTGTCGAAAAACAATACAATTTGAATTTTTCTTTTGATTTGGACTTGGTACGATTTCAAATTGAAGCAAGATTGTATGGGAATAGGCAATCCATTCAAATGTCATTAAAAATCGATAAACTATTAAAGTCAACTTGTAAATAGTTTGGCAACTATAAGGAATCCCTCATTTATCAAATAAATCAAAACCTATCTCGAAAGAGTTCAAATTTATATTTTTTCGATTCGTATTTGGTGGAACTTTTATCTGGCACAAGATTGTATGGGACAAGCACAAGCCACATAGCATTTTCAAATCGCATTAAAAAATCGAAAAACTGTAAGACACGCTCTGAAAATAAGTCAGCAACGTTTAGGAATCCCATAGCTATTAAACAAAATAAAAAATATGTCAAAAAAAATATAGTTTAAATTTTTCTTTTGATTTGGACTTGGTAATATTTCAAATTGGAGCAAGATTGTATGGGAATAGGCAATCCATTCAAATGTCATTAAAAAATCGATAAACTATTAAAGTCAACTACCTGTGTCGATGAAAGCGCTGTAATCGTGCGAGTGTACGCAGATTTTCCGGGTAAACAGATTGTCCTGATTTGCGGTTCCTAAACGCATGACATTCGTAGCTTGGCAACATCCGTTTGGCTCGTGGAACTTGTTGCATTTGGTACAGCGTGACTTTTTCCTCTCCTTTGGACACGAATTAGCAAAGTGCCCAATTTCTCCGCAATTGTAACACTTCAGCAGCAGCTTGAGTTGTTCCAGCTGCAATTGAACAGCCAACAGCCAACGCAGCATCAACAATTGCAGCAGCAGCACAACAGCTTCAGCAAATGCAGCAGCAAATTTTAATGCAGCAACAAGCGAAAGCTGCGCACCCTGGAAAGGATCGGGAGGGGAAAGAGGCAATTTAAGTTAAATTTGTTTTGGATTTTAAACTTAAACTGCTGCTCCGATCAATATGATTTTCGATCAATAGTCAGTCCTGTCGATCAAATGCTTAGGTTTTATTTTTCATTTTGTAGCAGAAGTAAGAGCCTTATTTAATTTCCACCATGTAAGAAAATAAAAAATTACTACAAATTCTGTAAGCAAAGCCAAAATGTTTCCAAGTTAAATATTAATCTTAAGATTCGAACTTTTGACCAAATACGTATGTACACATGTATATTTGGATATGTTTTGATTTGCTTATATGTACAATACATGTACATACATACAATGTGTGTGTATGTTTCTATTCGAAAGTAGATAATGTGCTTAAATGCAAATAAAATGATTTATTATACCCGTTACTTTATTTATAGTAACGTTTATTATATAGCTCTGCCAGTATCCTTCTGATTCTCTCTCTTGAAGGATCTTCTACAAAGGTTGTTTACACAAAGGTTTTCAAAAAACGCGCAAATAAGAAATAGGAAAGTCCTGACAACCCAATTTCCTAACTACAAACTAATATTAAGCGAACGAAGTCGCTTCGGGTATAGCTATTTATTTTATTTGTTTAAACAGTCTGAATTTAATATATGTTTTTAAGGAATCTAAAAAGATGATATATATTTTCATCGATTTAACAAATTAATATCGCAAGTATTAGAAGAGGCGTATGCAAAAAATACACTTGCTCTCCTTTGCAATCAGAAGATGGCTATTTTTATTATTATACATATGTTTAAGCAACAATCTGAATTTATTATATGTTTTTAAACAATCTAAAACGATTATATGTATTTTCATGGATTTCACAAATTGAAATCCCAATTACTAGCATTTTTGAAGTGAGAAGAAGGCAATTAGAAGAGGGCTATACAAAAAAAACACTTGCTCTCCTTTGCTACAATTCCAATTTTAGGAGTGAGAAGGATGCAATGATAATAAGCGAGATCAGTAGCAAGTGTATAGGTAGACGCAAAAAAAGGGGATGATCATGCGCACAACGAACTCTCTGAGAGAGCTTGCCCAAAGAGAGAGAAATAAGACTGAGCATAAGATTGACAGTGGTGTGGCAAGGGGGTACGGCCAAAACTCACAATTTTAGTTTAAATTTTTTTGAAAAACAAACCTTTTTAGTACACATTTTGATTCTTTTTTGACTTTATTTTAATATTACTTTGATCAAATATTAATATTGAATGAATGACCCCCTCCACAAATTTGTAGTACGTCTATGAGACAGGCACAAGCCAAAAAACGGTTATTTGTTTTTCCATTTTGTGTCGCCACAGATCATGTGACCGTCACACAAATACATATGCAAGCGTAAATAGGACAAAAGGAATGTGGCAACTAATGGCTACACATTTCGACTATTCATTAGCAATATGAATTTCAACAGGAGCGGAACATTCCAGGCTGCATGGCAGCCCCAACAACATCAGCAGCAGAATTTGCAATTGCAACTGGAGCAACACAAGCAGCAGCTTGAGTTGTTCCAGCTGCAATTGAACAGCCAACAGCCAACGCAGCATCAACAATTGCAGCAGCAGCAACAACAGCTTCAGCAAATGCAGCAGCAAATTTTAATGCAGCAACAAACGAAAGCTGCGCACCCTGGAAAGGATCGGGAGGGGAAAGAGGCAATTTAAGTTAAATTTGTTTTGGATTTTAAACTTAAACTGCTGCTCCGATCAATATGATTTTCGATCAATAGTCAGTCCTGTCGATCAAATGCTTAGGTTTTATTTTTTCATTTTGTAGCAGAAGTAAGAGCCTTATTTAATTTCCACCATGTAAGAAAATAAAAAATTACTACAAATTCTGTAAGCAAAGCCAAAATGTTTCCAAGTTAAATATTAATCTTAAGATTCGAACTTTTGACCAAATACGTATGTACACATGTATATTTGGATATGTTTTGATTTGCTTATATGTACAATACATGTACATACATACAATGTGTGTGTATGTTTCTATTCGAAAGTAGATAATGTGCTTAAATGCAAATAAAATGATTTATTATACCCGTTACTTTATTTATAGTAACGTTTATTATATAGCTCTGCCAGTATCCTTCTGATTCTCTCTCTTGAAGGATCTTCTACAAAGGTTGTTTACACAAAGGTTTTCAAAAAACGCGCAAATAAGAAATAAGAAAGTCCTGACAACCCAATTTCCTAACTACAAACTAATATTAAGCGAACGAAGTCGCTTCGGGTATAGCTATTTATTTTATTTGTTTAAACAGTCTGTTCGGAGCAGCCCGCCTAGACTAGTCTAGTGCGCATAGGTGTATGGCTGAACCTGTAGCGCTCTTGCGCTCTCCTCTTTATATCTGCCTTATCTCGCTAAGCTGTCGCGCTACGTATTCAGCGACTACATTGTAAAACCCAAATTAAAATATGAAGCCAGGCTTTCGGCTGCAGCAGTGCAGATTCGACTGGCAGAATAAACACAACACAACTGATAAAATTAAAAAGCGTTATTATTACAAAACGTAAGGGTGGCATTTTTGTTGTCTTCCCCCAAAACATTTGGTGACCCCGACGTGATCGCTGTTTTATTTGCCGCCTGCAACTCGGTTTTATTATTGTTTTATATCGTTTAAACAATATATTTTTGGTTTCGCTGTCGTTTGCGGGCATTCGGTCACAAACACACGGACTTACATACAAGTGCACACAGCTGCCCGTTTAAGTTTTACATTTCGCGCTGTGAAAAGCCGGCAGGCTGGTGATCTTTTTGTACATTTCGCGCTGTGAAAAATCAAAACAGTGTTGTGCTGCAAATTATAAACAAAAGGAGAATAACATTTAACTATTCTAAAAGTGCATAGTGCAGTGCATACATATACATAATTTCAAGTCCGCTGTTATAAGGCGGAACAACAACAACAAAGTTCCGTTGCGTTTTCGACGACGCTTGGTGTCGCGCATTTTTCGCGGCAAAGGTTAAAAGGTTATTCACCCCTCTTAACCGGTTCGGACATTTTTCTTTTATTTTTTTTGTGTGCGACTAAGAAATGGCTGCTCCAGAAAACGCGGTTCGGCCTCAAAATGACGCGCCAAATGAAATAGAATTTTTCGCGCCAAAGTGCAATCAATTCTGCGGCAAACAAACGCGATGAAACTATATTTAACAACTGAGTCTATAGATCAGTTGGATGAAGCTGATCTTCTCGCGCGATTGGACTGGGTCAATTCCTTAAATTCGTCGTTTAACTCCGCACAGACATCGCTGGAACGGCTGGATTTAAAGGAGACTTCGAGTGATAGGCGATGGGAATTTTCGGAGGTTTTTATGGATGTGAAGGCGAAGCTGAATAGAGGCTTAGCGGCCCAGCGCAAATTGCAATTGTTGGGTAGCACAGCTGCCAACTCCACATCTATAGACATCAACCACCATTCTGATCTTTCTTTTCGGACACGGAAGCCTCGATTACCGAACCTGGAGATTGCTCGATTTCATGGATCTTATGCTGAGTGGCCGGACTTTCTCGCAACGTTCACCGCGGTCATTGGAAATGATGACGAGCTAAGCGACATTGAAAAGCTGCAATATTTACGGTCTAGTCTAGGCGGCGTGGCTCTGGAGACCATACGCTCGCTCGAACCTTCAAATGACAATTATAAAAAAGGCTTTGAATCTGCTCATAAATCGATTTGATAATAAAGTTTTACATTTTCAGGCACACGTTCAAGCAATATTTGGTTTAAAAGGTGTCGAGAAGGGATCTGCCAAGGGTCTTCGTGAGCTCAGCGATTCTATGAACGCACATCTTCGGGCAATCCAAACGCTGGCCACTACTCAACAAATTTTGGATGGATTACTGATTCATATCGTCGTTCACAAGCTGGATCAACGGACTCGGGAAAAATGGGAAGAGGATTTGCCAATCGCTGAGTTATCTTCATGGACTGCTATGGAGTCGTTTTTGGAGAAAAGATGCAGGATGATGGAAAATTTGGATCAAGCTTTGGTAACGCAAACACCAGGCCATCAGGTGGGAAAAAATGTGCATAAATATAGCCCAAGTGCACTCATTGCGCTTCTACTAACTTAAATCATCCAATATGCCTATTTTGCGATGCGAGAGATCATTATTTGCCAAAGTGCTCTAGATTTTTAAATTTGAGCCCTCATCTTCCGATTTAGAGAGCCAAGAAAATGCACCTTTGTCTAAACTGTTTGCGCAAGGGGCATAGTTTGCAGCAATGCAAATCAACTCATTGCAGATATTGTCGCATGAAGCACCACTCACTATTGCATATGACCCCTGACTCATCCCGCACCACCTCCATCATCAGACCCACTCTCGAGCTCTCAGCCATCACCATCTACTTCATCAGCACTGGTGTCATGCTCACAACTTGATCGTCAGGTATCGCACCCTCCACCAAATGCTTCAAATACTGTGCCAATAAATTACGTGTTGCTGCCTACTGCTATTGTCTATGTAAAAATAGGGTTGGTTCATTTGCCCTGTCGAGCAATCTTAGATTCCGCTTCTCAATTGAACTTTATAACTACGCGCCTAGCTAGCCAGTTAAATTTGAAATATAGGCATTCGCATACACTAATTTCTGGGATCGGTGAGTCCTCTATGAACTCTGATAAATCAGTGGATATTTTTGCGCAATCACGGGATGCAGGCTATCGTGCGTCATTCACAGCTGTTGTGACTCACAGTATCACTGATTATCAGCCGAATTTCAAAATAAATACATCAGGATGGAGGATTCCACAAAACATTTCGCTCATGACCCTTATTTCAACCAATCACAACGAATCGACTTGTTAATTGGCGCTGGTCTGTTTTTCGAAATAATTGCTATGGGGCAAATACATTTAGATAGCATGTTGCCAACACTCCAAAACACCAAACTTGGTTGGATCGTTTCTGGTGGGATGTCCACTACTCCAAATCATAAGTCTGTCTTAGCCGCATTGTCAAGGATACTACGGATCATTCTGAGGGTGACGCACTTGCTGCCATAGTAAAGCGATTTTGAGGATTGTAATCCATCAAAGCCAGCACTGTTGCCTGAGGACTTGCAATGCGAACAACTGTTCAAGGAAAACTGCACTAGACTTGGGAATGGTCAATACTCTGTTCGTCTCTTATCCACTTCGGGATTCGAAAGTTTAGGTGATTCCTATTGCCTAGCTCGTCGTCGTTTTAGGAGTTTAGAAGCTAAGCTAGATAGAAACCCTGTTCTCAAAGCTCAGTATTCGGCCTTTCTCCAGGAATACATAAACTTAGGCCACATGTCTCTCGCACCAAAGGATCCAACAGTACCACAATTCTTCTTCAGGAAAGTACGAGCACAAAGCTTCGGGTCGTCTTTGATGGGTCTGCTAGAACTACTTCTGGCAGCTCTCTGAACGACTTGCTTCTTGCAGGGCCAACAATTCAGCAAAAAATCTTTAACATTCTACTTCGCTTCCGATTTTTTAAAAGTTGCCCTCTGTGGAGACATCTGCAAGATGTACCGCTGCGTGCGTGTGTCCCACCCGGATGACTTTTTGCAGTGTATTGTTTACGAGAGAAGTCCACGGATGAGTTGAGTGTTTACAAATTGAACACGGTGACTTATGGTACCAAGCCAGCTGCTTTTTTGGCTATAAGAGCCATGCATCAGCTCTCTATGATGAGGAGGATTCGTTTCCAATTGGAGCAAAAATTGTTCGTAGGGACTTCTACGTGGATGATTTAATCTCTGGTGGCGAGTCAATTGAAGAGGTTAGGGAAATTCGTCGTCAGGTGAAGGATCTATTGTCGCGAGGCCATTTTCCAATCCATAAAATGGTGTTCTAATGATGGACGCGCCCTCGAAGGAGAGTCTGACTGCGATAAGGAGAAGCTAATTCAATTTCACGACGGATCAGCTGTTACCAAGGCGCTGGGATTAGCCTGGGATCCTTCTTCTGACCAACTTCTGTTCAACTTTTCGCAATTATCTGTAAATCATCAGTCACCAAGGGTATTGCACTTTCAACAATAGCCAAATTCTATGATCCGCTCGGTTTAATAACACCGATTGTCACAAAGGCCAAGATCTTTTTGCAATTCCTGTGGAATGCTAGCGTGGATTGGGATGGCGCCATTACAGGGCCTATTCTTTCGTCATGGGGAGTTGACCTCTCAGTTATCGATCGTCAAAACTTGAAATTTTCACGATTCGTAATAGTGCAACCTCAGTCTTCCATCCAGTTGCATGGATTCTGCGATGCTAGCATAGCGGCTTATGGGCGTGTTTATACTTGCGGTCGGAGGCCAATGGAGAAGCAAAGGTCCACTTGCTCTGCGCCAAGTCAGAGAGTGTCCCCTTAAAGGCTTTGACAATTCCAAGATTGGAGTTGTCGGCAGCGCTTTATTGGCGGAGCTTATTGTAAGCGTCAAGAAACCATCGATTTCGAATGCCACTTTTATTGCTGGTCGAGTCGTCTATCGTACTGGCGTGGATTCGGCGGCCTCCGAGGATTTCAACGTATTTGTATCAACAGAATCGAAAATTCAGGAGATGACAAAGGCATGACTTGGCACCATGTTCCAACAAGCTTAAATCCGGCGGATGTCGTATCACGAGGCTGTACCCCGAGAGAATTGCTGGAGCACTCCCTGTGGGCTAACGGGCCTCCATTCCTGCTGCAGGCTCGTCAAAATGGCCCTCTCTTTTCAAATGCAGTTGAGGATCTTCCAGAACGTCGTTCCGCAGCGCTAGTTGAACTGTTTGCACTGACATTTCGATCAACTGCAAATTCCTTAACCATTTCATAAGTTGCAGCGTGTATTTGCGTACATTTATCGGTTCATTTCGAGATTGCAGAGCAAAATCTTCACCTTCAAGGAACCGTATTACCGTTGAGGAGCTCAATTTGGGGACCGTACTTCTTCTGAGGAGCATCCAACAGGTTCACTTAGCCAAGGAGTATGGATGTCTTAGCCAGGGCAGGCCGTGTCCACAGAAGAGCAAGCTGATTTTCGCTGAGTCCAATAATCGGCTCCCGATGGATTACTTCGCGTTGGTGGAAGACTTCGGAATGCAAATCTGGACTACGATACTCAGCATCCGATATTTATGCAAGGATCATCAGTTAAAGGCAATCATCGTATATTTTTCATATAAAATACTTGCATCGCAGGATCGTAAGCGCCTTGCCATTAAGGCAAGGTATTGGCCAATTGGAGGACGAAGTTCGTGGCTACCATCATCAACAAATGCGTCAGATATTTTCCGGATGAAGCCTGTCACTTGGGAGCACGTTATGGGCAGCCTGCCAGCCAATCGAGTTCAGCCTAACCCAGCATTTCCTACCACGGGAGTAGATTATTGTGAACATTTTATCATAAGGCAGAGGCCCGCAACAAGGCGCCTCACAAGTGCTACATAGCCGTCTTTGTCTGCTTCTCTACGAAGGCCACGCATTTGGAAGTCGTCCAGATCTACAACGGATTCTTTCATCGCAGCGTTGAGAAGATTCACCAGCCTGAGGCACTCCGCGCACTATTTGGAGTGACAATGCGCGGACGAATTTTGTCGGCGCTAAGAGCGAGCTAACCGAGCTGAAGAATCTATTTCTGAGCGAACCCACACGGCTGCGATGCTTCCTCTTGCCTTAGCTGATGGGATTGATTGGAAGTTCATACCTCCGCGTGCCCCACATTTCGGTGGTTTATGGGGAGGCGGCTGTTAAATCGGCCAAATTTCATTTTTATAGAGTCGTCGGTGCTTCCATCTTGGGCCTCGATGAATTGAGAACTCTCGCTTATGAGATTTCTGCCATTCTTAACTCCGTCCCCTGTCCAATTTCAGAAAACGCTGAAAATCATGACAATTAACGCCGGCCCATTTCCTGAAAGGCTCAGCTACAAGGTTTCCTGAGCCTGATATCACGCATCTCCGAGAAGGCCGCCTCAGCAGATGGCAATGGGTGACAGCTGCAGCAGCAATTCTGGAAGCGGTGGAGCAGCAGTATTTATCCTTGCTCAAGAAAGGAGTAAGTGGCGCGTCGAAACATCCAACATCAAGGTACAGGAAGCATCGTGTTGCTGAAGGAGGACAACCCTTTCACCTTGAAATGGCAGCTGGGGTGCATCCAAGGAGTCGTTCCAGGCGAGGACGGTGTCGTCAGAGTAGCTATGGTCCGTACAGCTGCGGGTCCTGATCAAGAGGAGCCGTCGCCAAGTTAGCCGTTCTGGCCATCGATTCCCATTTAGTTGGAGCCCTACTTCCTCCAACGGGGAGTATGTTCGGAGCAGCCCGCCTAGACTAGTCTAGTGCATAGGTGTATGGCTGAACCTGTAGCGCGCTCTTGCGCTCTCCTCTTTATATCTGCCTTATCTCGCTAAGCTGTCGCGCTACGTATTCAGCGACTACATTGTAAAACCAAATTAAAATATGAAGCCAGGCTTTCGGCTGCAGCAGTGCAGATTCGACTGGCAGAATAAACACAACACGTGCATAAACTGATAAAGATTTAAAAGTTATTACAAAACGTAAGGGTGGCATTTTTGTTGTCTTCCCCAAAACACAGTCTGAATTTAATATATGTTTTAAGGAATCTAAAAGATGATATATATTTTCATAGATTTAACAAATAAATATCGCAAGTATTAGAAGAGGCGTATGCAAAAATACACTTGCTCTCCTTTGCAATTAGAAGATGGCTATTTTTATTATTATACATATGTTTAAGCAACAATCTGAATTTATTATATGTTTTTAAACAATCTAAAACGATTATATATATTTTCATGGTTCTAAAATTGAAACCCAATTACTAGCATTCTTGAAGTGAGAAGAAGACAATTAGAAGAGGGCTATACAAAAAACACTTGCTCTCCTTTGCTACAATTCCAATTTTAGGAGTGAGAAGGATGCAATGATAATAAGCGAGATCAATAGCAAGTGTATAGGTAGACGCAAAAAGGGGATGATCATGCGCACAACGAACTCTCTGAAGAGCTTGCCCAAAGAGAAACAAGACTGAGCATAAGATTGACAGTGGTGTGGCAGGTACAGGCCAAAACTCACAATTTTAGTTTAAATTTTTTTGAAAAACAAACCACATTAGTACACATTTTGATTCTTTTTTGACTTTATTTTAATATTACTTTGATCAAATATTAATATTGAATGAATGACCCCCTCCACAAATTTGTAGTACGTCTATGAGACAGGCACAAGCCAAAAAACGGTTATTTGTTTTTCCATTTTGTCGCCACAGATCATGTGACCGTCACACAAATACATATGCAAGCGTAAATAGGACAAAAGGAATGTGGCAACTAATGGCTACACGTATTTCGACTATTCATTAGCAATATGAATTTCAACAGGAGCGGAAACATTCCAGGCTGCATGGCAGCCCCAACAACATCAGCAGCAGAATTTGCACAATTGCAACTGGAGCAACACAAGCGGCAGCTTAGAGTTGTTCCAGCTGCAATTGAACAACCAACAGCCAACGCAGCATCAACAATTGCAGCAGCAGCAACAGCTTCAGCAAATGCGGCAAAATTTTAAGCAGCAACAAACGAAAGCTGCGCACCCTGGAAAGGATCGGCCGCCATTCCAAACGCTGGAGGCCCACAACAAGATTCAGCAGCAGCGCCAAATAAAGGGCCTTCAGGACAAGGTGGCTGCCTTGGAAAGTTTCCAGGCTTATGTGAGCTCCGTGATGCGCCTGCCCCAAGCATGGAGTCCGCCGCAGGCAGTGCCGCCGCAGGTAGTACCGCTGCAGACAGTGCCGTTGCTGGCAGTGCCGTCGCAGAGTTTCCAGTCTGGCCCTTCTGCGGATGAGATGATGCAGCATAATATTGTTGCAACAGCAGCTCAAAGCGACAGGGCGCAGGCACTGACCCCCGAGGAAGGCAGCGAGATCAGCCGGGTCAACTGGCTCAATGATGGCGCAGCAAATCCAGGGCTTGCAGCAACATCTCAACAGGACATTTCAAATTAATGTAGGAATCGAAACAAACCAGAAGAGCAAGTAGGAAGGGGGCCACGGGCGGTTTGTCGTTTC